>NQII01004064.1:156480-196767 GCA_002778355.1 Clitarchus hookeri | reverse complement strand
ACCCCCTCCCACCCTCACAATCCCTACCAAGCACCTCGCTGGCGACAGACTTGCTGGTGGCGGCAACAACAAAACATTTATTCTTGTTTTTTAAGTTAAAGGCGATAGTTTGTCATATTTTCATCACCTACTGTGACTACTTAAAAAAAAACACTTAATGGATGAGGAGCGAAAATACATAAAATGCGGTTCACAGTGAACTGAGCACACGCGAGGGGACGATACGGGCGACACTAACACGCACTCGTAGCCCCTCTTCGCCCCTACGCGCAAGGCGTGCTGTGTTTCCGCCCTGATACTGACTGTACTGTGCAAACTAGGTGTGTAACAGTGGCGTTCTAATACACGCGGTGAAAGTCCACAGATTGAACAACGCACGTGCAGTCGTATTTCTCTCTCTATCGTTTAAGGAAACTGCAAGGCAGGCTGGAAAATTCCATATTTAACCATTTTCACAATTTTTTTCTCCGTGAATACAGTTAATATGATTCATTGGAAAACATAGGGGCATATACTTTTTTTTTAGTGGAGCAATTTTACTGAAGAAGGGCAGCGTTTCTGGTCCAGTAAAGCCTTCTTTACGTGAAAATACAAATTGAAATATGAAATACAATATTACGTTAAAATAGTGACTCGATGGAGGCAGTCCGTAGACCCTTACCATAGCTCCATTGAATAAAATAATCGACGACAACAATTACAATACTTCAACAGACTAAGCAAAATGCGTAAGTCATGACAGCAGAGTGCCAACCATTTAACTTTAAGTAAATAATTGTGCAGCAGACAAAAAACTATACACACGTGAAAGCAACTGGAACTATACAGAGAGGCAAGAAATTAGTAAGGCTGAAACTATAATTCAGCCAGGCGTCCAAAACCATTATTATGAAAAAATCTAACTCCCTGCAAAGCTTAAGACAGACACAATACTACGCCACGTAATTATTTAAAAAACTTAAACTGACCCACAAGCTGCGACCACGACTCAGCGTTTTACAAGCTCCAGCATAATCAGCCGCTCACGCAACTACATTATTTAAACGGCGTCTCATAGCACCCTCGTCCAAGGACGGGTAAATTAACAATTGTAGCTCATATTACAATTTAAATAAGTTCTAGCAGGCATCAACCCGACGATCTTCGCAGGTGTAGAATGCATACTGCACAAGGCGTGTAACGACTTAACTAAACTAGCCCCTGAATGAATTAAAAATCTGACGTACAAAGAGGAGGAATCAAGGGAGGGAAATGAGGGGAGAAAACGATGCGCGCTGCGACGCCACAGTCGCGGGTGGTTTCTTTGGTATAGGCGTACTCATTCCCTGATTGGCTGTGGGAAGCTCTGGAAACGGACTTTGTGTCTGATTGGGTAGACTGCATGTTGTCAATTAAGTTGCCATGCGCTGATTGGTGTTCCGGCATGTTGCTGGTCAATAAGTGTTATTAATTGAGATAGGCAGTTTAATGTTGTGAATAATTGTTGTGTTAATTAATAGCATTATAAGCAATTTTTAAAATTAATTGTGTTGTTATTTTTATTTTTATCAACACATCCTTCAATCGCGAGCTCGGATAAGCCCCTGGCGTCTTGTAACAATATGTGTTCTAAGAAGGCTATCGACAGGAAATGTTTATTCTTTTTTTTCTGGCGGTTATCACATAAACACAGTTGCAATAAGCAAAATGAGTTATTTCCGATCGTGCGTGAAGGACGATTCTCGAAGCAACACGCCACAGCCTCGACGGACGATAGCAGCGGATGTTGTTCTGCGTAGCTTGGCGTGCACCGCGCGTCCCGTCTCATGTCGCAGCGGGAATTGTGTCACAGCTCAGCTGGCGTGCACAAATACGGAGAAAATTAGATCCACTTGTCGGGCGAAAGGGAGGAAAAAAAAAAAGAAGCAAATATTGGTGCGGGGGAAGGGAACGCGTTTGCTTTACCTCACTTTCTCCGCGTCCTCTTTCTCCAGCTGAAGTCGTGTCGCTCGCCACTTTCAACACTGAGTAAAGATACGCCTAGAGTGGACTTCCCAAGGTTAAAGTATCTGACCTCTCGAGCAGGTAAGAATCTGTAGTTCTTGGTATGAACACCACGCGGCGCTAGTCCATCGACGTGGCGGCTGCGTGGAGAAGTCGGCAGCGTTGCCACTGTGACATCTACCCTCTCTCTCTCACTCATACGCCATCCCCGCCGCTCCCAGACCCAACTCCGCAACGGCAGAAAGTGTTCTGAATGTCTGCTATACCCACGAAGCTGGGACAGACAAGATGGCGGGCATCCGAGTAACTACCTCAAGCCGTACGTGACCGTTTCCGAAAATATTACTGGTTCTGAAAATCGTATGTATGTAGAAAATTTTACATAACGTACTCTTAAGTAACGGGAATCGTTGCAAATTACTCCCCGGTCATAATAACGCAATAAAGACAACTTTATAAAATACGCTGTTGCTGTGCAGTTAGTTACTGTATACGTGTTATCACGCGGTCTATCTGTAGACTGTGGGCGTAGATCAGTTGAATGGTGCACGGGTCTGTGCCTCTTAATGTTAGGCTTAAGAGTCCAAATCTCCGTCGTTACATGAAATTTGTTAACTTTTGTTATTCTTAGAAAACCTTTATTTCCAGAATCACTTTGTCGAAAAGTAATGATACGTAAGTAACAGCACAGTGCAATCGACTAGCTGTGGTTGTTTGCTAATCAAATCGATTAGTTTCTAAACTAGATAATTTGAGCTCTGTAGCATGAGTAATGTTAACAGGCACACACAAATCCTTAAGTTTAATATTGTGATAATTTTGCCTCCATTGGGACTTATAACGCTAAAAGCTTGTTAAATTACGGAATGCACAAGATTGATTATTATGCTCATTAAAGATACATATGTAAATACAGGAGCAAAGCCGAGGTGAGGGTGAGTGGGGGGAGGGGGTTATTATCGGGATATACCCCACCCCCCTCCAAACCAACCAAAATAAAAATAAAATATTCAAAAATAAAATTTTAACATAAAATTAATACTTTTATTTTATTTTAATGTACGAAATGCATGNAAAAATAAAATATTCAAAAATAAAATTTTAACATAAAATTAATACTTTTATTTTATTTTAATGTACGAAATGCATGATCCCCTTTAAACATAAAGGAATCTTTATATCCCATTGTGTATAACTAATATTTTAACTATTAATTTTTAATGTTACNTCCCCTTTAAACATAAAGGAATCTTTATATCCCATTGTGTATAACTAATATTTTAACTATTAATTTTTAATGTTACAGCTTTCCTACTTTGTCCAAAAATAGGCATTTGAAATCAACCCACGCTCTCTTTCAAGTTGAAATAATTTTCTAATATTTTAATGAGTGGTGTAAATGTCCGTCGTACATACATGTGAATACAGTACCTTATTTTTCATACATAATCAGTGCCGTTACTCATATCATGCTCCGTACATGAATAACACTCGTACTTATAAATCTAAATAAATGCAGTCTTTAGGGGAAAGAAACAATCTCCGTAATTCGGATGAAGCACAATGCGCCCATAAAAACATTTGGTTGCATTTGTATCCCTGCCTCCCTGCGAGTTGTTTTGTTTGCCACTTGCAGTTTTCTGTTAGCACTTCAGGTAACGTGTGGGTATGAAATGATGCGTTCTTCCTTCTCTTCTGCTATAGAAACTTGTATACCTTCTGTTGTGACCATGGGTATAACCGAAGGTAGCAGACATTGGGTTTCGTGTAGTACCGGCTTAAACGACTCACGCCTCTTGCAGAATTTAGGCACAGAAAATATCATAAAACCCTTTTTAAATATCGGAAAACGTGCTGTTTTGAAAATATGATACACTACATACACACAAGGATACCCTTCTGTCACAAATAATTCAAATTATAACAAATTGTTTGTAAATTTTTGTTATTATCCATTTCTACGCTAGGATACGACCAGCATTCAAGAATACGTGAAATAATNAAATTGTTTGTAAATTTTTGTTATTATCCATTTCTACGCTAGGATACGACCAGCATTCAAGAATACGTGAAATAATTTTGACACAATGAAGATATTTACAAATAATTTTAGCTCTTCTTGGTAACAACTGTACACTTTGAACAGATAAATTATTTGATTTGACTACGTTTAAACACACCTGCAAATTTTAATTTAGCGTAAGATGCGAAGTCTGAAGTAAAGATGGGTTTACAATAGATCATCTTAGCGTTAAATTATGCGTTAAGACGTGNTCGTAAGATGCGAAGTCTGAAGTAAAGATGGGTTTACAATAGATCATCTTAGCGTTAAATTATGCGTTAAGACGTGTGCAGAATAAACTACTACTTCATGTATTGGTTTCCAATGGAACGGAGCATGTCGTTTACGTTGTTGGTATTTCCTTAAGCATTGAAAGAAATAGTTATATTATATATCTTAAGTGAAACATGTGAGGTGACGTCCGCTCAGAGCACAGCAGACGGTGATGTTGGCGGGATGCTGTTATTTACAGTAATGTAAGTATTAACAATATTGAAACGTCGCGTGTGTGCACAAGTTAACGATTATATTTGTTCACAAAAATAAGCTTCTCTGATAGAAAATGTCGGCTTTGGGTTATGGTCTGCTTAAATAAGGTCGTGATATGCAAAGTCAGGTTAGGAACAAAGGTACAAAGTAACAGGCTTGCCGCCTGTTTCCATTGGCTAGAATTAAGAATTAAAACAATATTGGAAACTGCAAATACAGAAGANACAGGCTTGCCGCCTGTTTCCATTGGCTAGAATTAAGAATTAAAACAATATTGGAAACTGCAAATACAGAAGACGTGTTTCCGTTTGACAGATAAGGGCTTACGGCATAATTCTTAATGCATCATTTTTTTTTNCTGCAAATACAGAAGACGTGTTTCCGTTTGACAGATAAGGGCTTACGGCATAATTCTTAATGCATCATTTTTTTTTATCTTAGCTTAACTATTAACGATTGGCACCGAGTCATTGCATTCAACCGATGTTTAGTGTAGAAATANTTTTTTTTTATCTTAGCTTAACTATTAACGATTGGCACCGAGTCATTGCATTCAACCGATGTTTAGTGTAGAAATAGTTATATTTTGTACTGTAATCTGAAGAACAATATTGCAACGCCCTTTGTTATATCTTATATAAATGTGTTCGTTAGTCTTAAATTTGCTGATAATAACTTCAATGTCAACGTTTTTCGCACTGTTAGGAGTTCGAGGTTTTAGTGTAGAGTATAAAATTGTGTTCTGTGTTACACTCGTGTGACTGTAAACACACATAGCTACCAGCTTTTCAGACAATAACCACTAATGCACATCATTATTGTAAAAATGGTTCTTATAGAGACGACAATTGTATTGTCAGCTTTCCAGACAATAACCACTATTGCACATCATTATTGTAAAAACGGTTCTTATAGAGACAACAATTGTATTGTCGCTTTAAAGACAATGAGTTAGAGGTTTGCACACGGTTTTCTGCTTAATGAGATGCACACTTACACAGCGTTCGCATTCTTCTAAGTACGTAAATGTGCTGCATGTGTCGGGAAATGACATACGCACTTACTTCGGGGTAACAAATATGTGTACGTCTCGCGCTGTTGGTGCCGAGTGAACGAAGTGAGGCGCCGTCATGCGTCGACGACTAGCGTCAAAACACGAGAAACCGTCGATGGAGCTGGAGGAGACACGCTTGGGAGAGCCCTCGGTCAACGTTGCGGCAGGTCGCGGGCTCGCTCTCCTCACGCAAGCCACAGAACACTGAGTAACACAGAAGTAGATACGCGGTTCGTACCGCGAACTCCAGCCTACGTGCCAGCAAGATGGCGTCACTGACCAGCAGCACGCCTGAAAGCCGTTCGCCAACCGGCGCCTGGTAACTCACCCGCCAGTCGGTGGCCCGACGAACAAGAAATATTTTCGCAGCACACAAGTAGCCAATCAGACGCGAGGCCTGCGTCCAGACCCTCGCGCAGCCAGTCAGAGGACGACTACGCGCACGTCAAAGGAACCGCTGCGGTGTTTCGTCCGCGCGTGTTTGAAGTGCTCCGTGACGAGCATGTGTGCAGTCACGCGCGTATTGTGTGNCTACAGGAGGCGGCGATGTGGCACACACACAGACACACACACACACTCACACACACTCACATACACACACACACACGTTCACAAGTCACTTCTCTCGCTTTGTTGCATTTCGCCTCCTGGTTACGTTACCTGCTCAACTGTACACCACGGTTTAGTGAGTGAGTAAAGACATTTCCGCGGCTCCTAACATCGAGGTCTTGAGAGCCGATGGGGGTGAAGCGAAATGAGCGTGGAGCAGCGCCAGAATGAAAGGGTGGTGGAAACGGGATATCCTCGAGAAAACCCGCCGACAAGCAGCATCGTCCTGTACGATTACCACTTTCCAAAAATCCGGAGGAAACCCCAACGGGAATCGAACCCGGTTCGCCTTGTTGGGAGGCGACTGGTCTAACCACTACACCACCACGGCCCCCAACTCTGATTAATTCGCTTCTCTATGCAAATGTAATTTGTTTACGTCTAAGAAGGGAAACCAGTATTTCGCGAAAAGATTCCACGACTAGTTGAACTCCAAAACACCGTAGTTCAGAACCGATATCGAGGTTGGATCATTTTATCTCACACGCGTCTTAGGTGTCTGCCAACCAATCACAGGCATCCGATGTCGGAGTAACATTTTCTGATTTGTCCAGTCGAATCATAGACATGCAGGCAACAGCCAAACTAAATCTGCAAACCTGCACGAAAGAAGTTTAAAATCTAGTATATGCACAAATATTCTCGTTAAAAAAAAAAGGTGGCTCTATGTACAGGACTTGAAATTTTCGCGCTTTGGACGGCCTGTATGGGCATGAAACAGTTAAATATACGGTAGTTGAATAGAGTAACGGGTCCTTTAATGTGGGCGAACCCATTCACCGATTTGCTTCGCGAATTTCTGGAACCAGCCTTTGGTGTGATTGACTTTTTTATCCTCTTTCAACTTGCATTAGTTACTGAAGTATGGTACCTCGTTTAACCAATTCTTTATTTACCCACTCATGCCCAGAGTCCACAATTTTGTACATGACTCACATGGATGTAATTACAGGTCTGTACTGTTCAAGGCGAAGCTCAATATCCAATGATAATACCCGTGGGTAAGTCAAACGTAAACCGTGTTACTGGTCTAGGTAATGATTGGTTGATACTAATGTAACTAAACAAATCGCCATCAGTTGTTGACTGTGACAATCGAACACGTGTTGTCTCACCTTACCCTTTCAGACCCACTTTAATTTACGGTTTCAGGTGTCGCATACCAAATAATTTATGATGCATGCTGTACTTAAAGACGAAACAAAACTTGCTTCGTTCTCACAGCCAATGAGCTGTAGGCTGTATGTTTGGCTACAGTCAAATGAACCTTGTATGACCCAGACAAACAGGACAGCTTGCGAATCAGTTACCAACAGGTACGATTATTGCTAGAGACCCGAATATTTCGCTGATTCATTCGGAAACAAGTTAAATTCCACAATCATTTAGGCGTTCGAGCATGAATTATTAGTTCATTGGCTGTTGCTCTAGTTTAACTCCAGGCCATGTAACGCGGAATTCGGTTCGTATTTTCCTTACAGGTTCGTTATAGATCGAGAGTCGTAAGGGGCGTTGCTAATAAACGATGGACCAATAGAAGCACAAACACATACGTGTACACATGAATGCAGTTTAACTTGTACGGCCATTGCTAAAAATTGGTTTTTGTTAAATTTCGTAAAAAAAAGTGCAACTAATGAATATTTGTGAGGTTTTTACTTGAATCGGATGTTATTCGTACCCTCAAAGTGATTATTTATATCAGTAAATAAAACGCTTGGTACAGCTGATGTAAATCCTGATTCATCATGGAGAAAACATATATGTTGCTGCACATTCAATTGTTAATCTATATTACAAAAGTTAATAAGGTGACGAAGTTATTTGGTACATTAACACCCTGACCACAAGAGCCATCTGACACTCTACTGCGAAATATTGAGCGGATGGAGATGCATAGTGGTGTGGTTTATAAATGTATAGAACATCACGTAACACACTACGAGAAGCTCGAACTGTGCCCACACAAAAAAAATATTCCTGAAGAAATGTTTCTTCTGGTTAGCATGAACCGCTGCAGTTTCCTTTTCATTCATCGTTGTTCATTTTATCGGACGCCACGCTACGATCATCATGTTTACAACAAAATTAGAGATTTCCTGGGTAGTCTTCATGATGCAGCAGTTTATGGTAGATTTTTGATAATGTTAAATGGGACATTGTTATATATGTTTGATTCATATGATTTATGCATCTAGATTTAATTATTTGCAATAGGCGCCTATAGGGAACTCAATAATAGTAACGTTTATGCAATGCTTTTTATTTTATATTGTTTCTCATTATATTTCTTACCTCGATGGTGTTATTTAATTGTTACAGCTGATACTCGCTTTTAGCTCATTATAATATTATAATGTAAATTTCAGCTTTAGAAAAAAAAATTCCTTTATTAATTGGTAGATTTATAATGATGGGAAGAAATCGGCTTTGCTGGAGATTTTAAATCCTCCTGGAGATTAATGTTATAACAGCGTGACTCACTAAAGTGTGAAATGCGATTGGATTAGTGAGTTACAAATAGCGAGTACTTAAAACTTAAGGCTTGAAGAAACACCGCAAGCGAAGTCCAAAAAGTAGTACCGCATTTCATCGGCGATAACCAGAGACCTGAAAAATTCGCGGATTCATTTCGAGACAAGTTGGAAATTATAAACGTGTACATTTATATCACATTTGCAATTGGTCGATGCACTGTTTGACACCTCCTGGAGATGAACGAGCCAATAACAAACACGCAATATTGTAGGCCCAATCACCGCCTTGCACTGCCACAACAAGCGACCAGTTGACATCTGCATGAGTGTATAGAAGACTGTGATGTCAAGCCTGCAGGTCATTGAACTTGCGAATTTTTCTGGTCTCTAGTTATTACATACACGCATTCAACAAATATATTCTATTCGGGGTACCTTCGCACTTTTTTAATCAAATCTTTGAAAAATCATTCAGTGTACGATGGGTTTCACTGTTAACCAAATGTACCATATATAACAAGCGTTTAATATATCTGTTAACGTATTTATATATTTGGTTAAATTAAAGATTTGTTTACACTTAAGATGAATACAACCAGAGCGAGAAAAAGGTGTGTTGTATTGCCTACGTAAGATATTATTAAACAGAGTCCTTGCGAATGCCATGCTTTGTCCCTTTGGTGTTATTTTCTAGACTTGGTTAAGCTTCATTTGCATGAAGCGATGTAATAGCCTGAAAGCAGAACCTTAGCAGTGCCTTCGAAACTTTTGAAGTAACCATGAATGGACTATAGTTAACGTTTTTGCGCTGCTACATTTCTCGGCCTCGCTCAGTTAATGCGTCTAAATGATGACTCTCCCATCTTCATCTCCGAACTCCGAAATAATACTTACGGATCGACCTAAAAACACAGGTACCGTCAGTGACTACGTAAGGTAAAGACTAATTGCTGCTAGGACCATTATTTGGTAATGTGATCCTTGACATAGTACATGGTTCTACTAAGTTTGTTTACCAAAAGTCCTCGGTGGACGAAATGAGTTTATTCATCTAACCTTGAAGTGCAGTCTGCAATTTCGGGTTAAAGTGAATTCAGCAGTGGAGACTTTTAGTAATAAGCACAACTATTTTTCTTTTAAAAATTCCGATTATAAACCAGGTCAAGGACTTAAGTAACCTGCGGAATGCACAGTCATTAACATTTTCATCTGTACAACTAATTATTAATGTTATAAAGTATATGAAATTTTATCTTACCTAATTTCAAAGCGCAGACGAAACAAAATACTGACTGCTGAATTTTTTTTGAAGTAGTATACCTTTCATCCGCAATATTTCTGTAAACTAAAATTGTAAGTTGCGTAATATTCTGCTTCTTTTTAAAAACTAGTATTTACATGCTTCATCTATGCATATTCACGCAAGCATTATTTTCAATATGGCAAAGTAAGTAACACGTTGTAAGTTTTCCCACGCGCAGAACGCCAGGTAATGACATAATTGCACAGCGTGTTAAATGAGTGATGCAAATAACCTGTACGCGAGCATGTGTCACAGGTCATGTGCTACTATGTAGGAAGGTAAAGTGTGCCTCCAATGGAAACAACCTGTTGCAAAGTGTTTGCGTAATAACTTATCCGGCCAACCCAGTTAAACGAGGGCAGGTACGGTTTTTTGTACTTCGGCGGGCGTGTTTGCAAGCAACCCGTTACTGTTTGGCGAACCCCGGGCAAAAAAAAAAAACAACTGGCGGACGTGTCCTCCAGATACTTGCACAGAGCGCGCCGTCGAGGACAAAAGAACGAAAGTGATTGGCGGAAGGGGAGGGGATGCGAAAATGCCTCGCCGAGGGCATGGTTAAGATTCGTGTTCGCGCAAGAAAGACCTCCACGCACTACGCGTTCCGACGTACGTCTAGAAAGTTGACGCCCGTGGCTGATATCTCGGCCGAGGTCCGCTGTGTGTGCGGACTTGAAACTTCACGACTCGGAGATCGGCTGTCGAGTATGACGAACGACTCGCGGAAGAATACGTCCTTCCTGATCCTTGGCACAGCTCGCCGTAGGACAAAGCAGGAACTTTGACGGGAACTCTCAGTCACTGTGACTTGTCGCGATCTCTGTCTCTTCAAAATCTTTATCACGAAATCTTCGCCTTCCCATGCCCAGTGTAGACAGTAGTCAAAGTATTGTACAGGGAGGTCATATTTGACCGGTACGGTACTATGCGAGGCCTAGTGTCCGACAATATTTCCTGTGGGTAACTGACTTGTAAACAGTACTTCTGCTACACTCTACGTTATAACTGGTTCATATCACTGATCAACGAACACAAAGCCTGTGGTGGTGTAGTAGGTAGAATACTCGCCTTCACCAATGCCAACGGGTTCGATTCCCGCAGGTTCCCTACCGGATTTTCGCATGCGGGAATCGTGCCCGACGATGCCACTGGTCGACGGGTTTTCTCGGGGATCTCCCGTTTCCCCTGCTCTTTCATTCCGGTGCTACTCCATACTAACCTCGCTTCACCCTCATCGGCTCTCAAGACCCCGATGTCGATAGTTGCCCAAATATCTTCACTCGCTGGCAGATTATGGTTTCTTATAATGAAACAAGTTCTTTTTTCCCTTGTTTGCAACTTCAGAAACCACAAATTAATTTGGCAGCGAATGAATAAAATGTAGATACATACCGTTGTATCATACTGCAAGGAAATAAATTAAAATTACGTCTGACCCTGATAACAGTAAGAAGCCAGCATCAATAATGCCAGCGCGTTTCAATAGATAAACATAAAAAAAAAAGGAAGAAAAAAAACTGTGTTAATTCATTTTTGTTTTGAAATCTTGCCATTACAAGTTATAATTTAGATTTATACAGAATTCTTTAGTAGCGACCAGAAAACTTTTCACTTGTCGATGATTACAAAACACTTTTGTGAAAATAATAAACAATAATGTAACTGACAAAAATTGGCAGGTTTTATTTCTAAGTTAAGTTAGTGAACATTGCTGGCACAGCGGTGTAACATTACCGGCGTTGGCCAGGGTATTCCAATAAACGACAATGTTCATAACGGTTCCTTCACGTAAGTTGCAACCAGATATCGATAAGTATTTGTTACAATAGAATCAAAGTGTTTGTTGCTGCGCTTGAACTAGTAAACAAAACTAAAGTTATAAGATAAACTGGGGCCGCGGTGGCTGAGCGGTTCAGCCTTGAGTTTAAATGATTGCGGTTCGTGTGACATAATGAAAGAGAACTTTAAATAATGGTGAGGTTGGCAAAGTGTACCATAAATATTGATCGCCAAGTCGCCGGACAACTAACAATCTAGGAAGTTTCGTTTATTATTAGGCCCGATTATACGTAGGTAATTTCGTCACCTGGAGACCCGAAAAAAAATATCTATGTTTTTCTGTGCGCGGGGCACGGCCGAGGTCTATGCGATATGTCTGCATTATCGGACATTTTCTTCGGGAAATGGGACTGCCGGTCACTCCGGATTTTCGCAAGTGGGAATCGTGCCGGACGATATCACTGGTCGGCGGGTTTTATCGGGGTTCTCCTGCTTCCTTCGGCCTTGCATTTCAGCGCTGCTACATTCTCACGTCATTTCGTCCTAGCGTGCTCTCAAGACCTCGTTGTTCAGAGCCGCCCAAATCTCTCGACTCAACTCGACAGATCTGGACGAGATTTTTCTTTTGCCACCAAGTTCAGCATGCTAGCACATCGGAGTTGCGAGATAAGCTGGCCGGAAATTTTCGCCCGCGCCCGAAATTGCCCCAGTCGCCGTGGGTCCTTGCCCGCTCCTCTCGCATGCGCGGAGACATCTCAAGGCCATGCTCACATCGTAGCCGCATACCCGGGTCGAACGATACCACATTTATAGCAATCGTGTTTCCATTCACGATGTTATAGTGTCGGAGTGGGTCACCCTGCAAACGTTGCCTCGTTGTTACCGCCCCTGTATGGGAAGTTCGCGGCAAATTGAGCACTTTTGAAAACCCTGCTTAGGATTAACTTGTGTGCACATTGTGTATTTCTGCTCCGTATGTAAAACTAACGTTGACATGGCGTGATCACTTTATCCAAGAGTTGGTCAAGTGAAACAGTGAAAATATTAGAAAAGTAAATAATTATTGGCAATTTTATTGATTATTACTATTATAAACATTACAAAAACACAACCCAAAAGAAACAATATTCATTCAACGTCAAGACATGAGACTACTTTACTTTATTTTCGTCGTTGCCAACTTTACTGGGCTAATGGCAACCTGTGTGGCTGTTAAAANGACATGAGACTACTTTACTTTATTTTCGTCGTTGCCAACTTTACTGGGCTAATGGCAACCTGTGTGGCTGTTAAAAATATATGCTTTCAAAGGTAGTGCTATTTTTCAAAGTTTGATCTCAGAAATCCTCACTTTACCTTGAACCTGTAACACACGTGTCAGCCTGATTCTGAAGGCGTATTCACGTGGAAAGAAGTTCATATTTAGTGTTGGCTAAATTGGCCGGCCTGCGCGCTCCCCGGACTGTGCCGCGCCCGACCGCTTTCTCCCGTCGCGGCGGCTCCAATTCAGCACAAACACCTCGCTGTGCACACGCGTGCCCGTGGTTGGCCGTCAGCTCCACACTTGCCCATTCCGCGTCCGCAGGTGAAAGCGGGCGCGATCCAGAACGACGACGTCACGTGTTCTCGAGCTAATACTTTCCATGCGCCGCGCACACACCGCTTGAGAAACATGCGTTCTTCCTTTCGTCAGGAACACGTCGATGCAGTATACTTGCGGTATATCTTCACGCCTTTAGACTCGAGCCTCTGGAAAACCACTCCCAATGTAGGACGTGTTTGCTTGGTTCCTAACAGGGGAAGCGGTGGTGTAGTGGTCGGACCACTCGCCTTCCACCTGGGCGAACAGGGTTCGATTCCCGGCGGGATCACTCCGTTTTCCGCATGTGTGAATCGCGCTAGAGTGTGCCGCTGATCAGCGGGTTTTTCTCGGGGATCTCCTGTTTTCCCCCACCCTTGCACTCCAGCCCCGCTCTATATCTTGTCCATTCAGTGTCACATCACCACAAACCGCAAGTGTAGTTTTCTTGTATTGCGTGTACCAGACGGGACAACCACAGGGAACTCCGAACACGCTCGAAAATGTCTGATGCTGAAATAGACGAATTTGAACTTTCTGGAGAAATACTAATCACTTCCAAACTTCTCCCATTGTATAGAAATTAAGATGGGTTATGCTAGATTTGTTAATTTATGTAAGTTTACGATACGTTCAGTCATGTTTGGTATATATTACGTTAAGTTAGGTTATGTAGGGTTGGGTTACAGTAACTTGGTCACCTGTTATTTAACTGGTGGAAAGTCTATGACAAGATTCTAACACAGAGTACTTAAGTATACAGAAGTGGAAAAGCCACTTATCCCGCGAGCTCCAGCCACACGCGCCAACAAAATGGCGTTCACTGGCCAGCAAAATGTTGGAACATTGTTCGCCGATCGGCGCCTCGTAACCTACTCGCCAGCTGGCAGCCCAGCCAATAGGGAGCCTTCCGCAGCACGCAGTANTTCGCCGATCGGCGCCTCGTAACCTACTCGCCAGCTGGCAGCCCAGCCAATAGGGAGCCTTCCGCAGCACGCAGTAGCCAATCAGACACAAGGCTTGAGATAATCAGTTGATGGCTACGCCCTCATCAAAAGAACCGCCATGCCATTTCGTATCTGCGTATTTATTTTCTCTGTGGCTGATTGATATTACNCTACGCCCTCATCAAAAGAACCGCCATGCCATTTCGTATCTGCGTATTTATTTTCTCTGTGGCTGATTGATATTACATGTTTGTCAATGACACGTGACTCGAACCCGGTTCGCCTCGGCGGAGGTCAAGCGTTCTAGCTTTGAGAACCCGTTGTCAAGAGAGAGGTTGTGAACCGTACGTTAGACTCGACTACGCGACTAATATGGTAGCGTATAATGGACCGATTAACTGGGTCGTCTTAGNTGTGAACCGTACGTTAGACTCGACTACGCGACTAATATGGTAGCGTATAATGGACCGATTAACTGGGTCGTCTTAGGGCATCAACTTTAAAAAAATTTTTACTAACTTCGTAAAGTTCAACTACTAGAAATTTCTGTTATTTATTTTTAACTCCTCCAACCCCACATTAAGTTGTGGTTTCTGCTGTTGCAAACAAGGGATTTTTTGATGCGTGCCGCACATGAGCTCGCAAAGATCTTGTTGCATTTTAACAACCAATAATCTGTAGGCTTTGTGTTTGGCGACAGTGATATGAACCAGTCATAACGTAGATCTGTAGCATGGTTAAGGAGTCAGTTAAATACAGGGAAGACCATTGGGCACTGAGCCTGGCAGATTACAGTACAGGTCAAATATAATCTTCCTGTGCAACATTCAGGCAATCGTCTACAAGGGGCATGAAAGCTTNGCAGATTACAGTACAGGTCAAATATAATCTTCCTGTGCAACATTCAGGCAATCGTCTACAAGGGGCATGAAAGCTTTAAGGTACTGAAGGGACAAACTGTATCCTGCACCTCACTGACGTAACTTTCCCGTTACACGTCCGCGATTCTTGCCTTTTATTTTTGCTTTCACTGTACAGCGATCCTCTTGCAGAGGAGCGCGAGCGAATTGTGTTTATGGTCCTTGCGCGGTGGTCGACCGTGGTTTGAACCTGGGAACCCAGCAAGTGGGTATCAGCAGGGAAAGGATCTGGAATGGGGATACTATGGAACAGGATTGGGAAAGCCACTCGGGGGATATTGCCACCGGTGCAGTTGAATGCGATTGCGACCGCGAGCCAGACACGCTACGGCGCCGTGGAAGTGCTTCCGTTAACTGCGAATTCCGCAGCGCACGGACGGCAAGAAAACTGAAAGGCACTTAATTTTATTTCAATATTTAATTATATGGTACTGTTAAATGACGCACAATTTTTTCAATCAAAAGACAAACACCAAATTACTGTCAACTCTTTTCACCCAGTACTGTTAATACTATTTAAAAATTATGTTCTGTTTAGAAAGTCTTATGTTATCTTTCAATACAGTTAGTAAATAGGCTTATATTTTGAGTACAATGAATTTATTCGCGGTTTCAGTAACCTGATTTATTTAGTTTTGTCCACGCCTAATCGTTAAGATAATGTCAACGCATAACGTCTGTCATACAGTTTATTGAAATTTCTGTAAACCCATTGTATAAACGAGGATGAGTTTCGTTAAATCACCATAAAGTAACACAGTTCTTCCTTAACAAAAGCATATATTTATTTTATTAGTTAATGTTGTGTTTTCTCCCTCGTTTGCGACCTTATGAGATTGTAACTGATTTGCACGTTGGTGATGTAACATAGCAGNAATGTTGTGTTTTCTCCCTCGTTTGCGACCTTATGAGATTGTAACTGATTTGCACGTTGGTGATGTAACATAGCAGATATCAAGGGGTTGTAATTTTTTTGTAAATGCAATAGTCACCGAAATCTAAACTCCATAACAAAATACTGTAATATCATTTGCCATACGAGCTGAAGGACTGTTAAATGCTGACCAGGTGTGATGCACTTCCACGCACGCGTAATTGGCGTCACCGTGGGTAATTCTCGTAGAGTTTAAATAAAANCTGACCAGGTGTGATGCACTTCCACGCACGCGTAATTGGCGTCACCGTGGGTAATTCTCGTAGAGTTTAAATAAAAGCATTCGTGATACTTGTAGGAAACGGTAATTTTCATACACTATTACAAGATTTAAGGTTATCAACAATTCTCCGCGAAACCGTGAAAGAACCACATTACTTCACATGTTTACTATCGATAAGGACTGGAAAATGTCGCGAATGCATTTTAGGACAAGCTAGACTTCAAGCACATGCACATTTCTGCTATGTTTGCAATTGGATCACAGTTTATTGGACACGCCCAGGTGAACTCTGAGCCAACCATGTGCTTCAACTGAAACAAGCTCCGAACCCCGTGCCACCTGGCCTGAGGTAAAACTGGCTACACTCTGGGGCAGCAGCCAATGAACAGAAAGCTGAGGCTCGAAAATACATAGGTCGTTCAAAACGAGAGATTTTCTTGTCCCTAACTATAGAATATTCAATGGAAGGACTTTCTCGACATTTGTTTCACTGCATAGAAAGGAAAAAATATTAATTTAGAAATCATAGCTATAGGGCCAACTGTTTTTCGCAAAAATATTTCCGCACATGCCAGGTTTCAATACCCTTCTGGCAAACCAGCAGTATTATTAAGCTTATTGGCGGCGTGTATCTGCGGAAATACATTTCCTTATTTGACTGGCCAATCAGAGTAAGGGTACCCCAATACAGAACGTCTGTGATGCGCGGGCAGACACTTGCGAGTTAAAATCGTCTAACCGCAGTTCTGGTTCTTAACTAACGTGTGTTGGAGCAGTGGAATTGTTGCGCCGACAACAGGTCGACCTACATAGTTGGCTTAGTAAACGGCACCAATAACTCAGAAAATGGATGGGGTGATGAAGGTTTTGAAGGAATTAAACCATGTCGAGGGGTCAACATCGTAAAATTGAAGCCTGGGAAAAGAGACAAGCGAAGTTCAAATACTTGCGTAAAGATGTCTGATTTTATTGTCTAGTTCACTTAATAGTGCAGACAACTTATGCGCTTTGGTCTTTGAGAGTTTTACACGAAATTCAATTTCATTATCATCCGTCAAATGAAGTGCTGTACTGAGTATTTCATCCATCGGTTCCAAAACAACAAAAGAATTTACGTTTTATTTCTAGAGACCTGAAAAATTCGCGGATTCATTTTGGGACAAGCTAGAATTCCAATCACNAAAGAATTTACGTTTTATTTCTAGAGACCTGAAAAATTCGCGGATTCATTTTGGGACAAGCTAGAATTCCAATCACTTGCGTTTATATAAGTTTAGACATTGGTCCACACGGTGTTTGACACCTGCTGGGGAACGGTGTCCAACTGTCGCCTTCCACTGTGACAGCAGACAACCAATGTGGAGTTGATATCGGCATATTTGTACAGAAGACTGTCGAGTCTAGCATGCAGGTCATTGAACTCGTGAATTTTTAAGGTGTCTAATTATTTCTGATTTTAGACTATAATTTGCACGTGCGACACGTTGGACCTATCTTTAATACATCTCACTTGACTTTTTTTTGGTACTACAGCTTATATGAGGAAACTGTAAAAATGTTTCTTGGGTATGTTCAGAATTAAGTTTCCCACTTATCGTAGGGTATAATTTGGCAACCATGTGGGAAAGATTTGCCGCCAATTCATTGTCCTATACCTCCAGTGTGGCTTTACGCAACACGTGACTTATTTATGCTGTGTTATTCTAATTTATTAATGAGGATAGTTAGCACTAACTGCATATTTATGTGCGACGTTCTAGATTTAGTAGTCCGGGAAAAATTAATAAATTAAAATAATGGGACATGATCAACAAAAACCAGAAAAAAACACCTGTTCGTATTGCCAGTATTTATTTACGCCTAATTATTGGTTTTGTAGCATTTTATGCTCGGCTGTGGTGCATATCGAAAAACAATTTTTCATCCAAACTTCCGTGAGTTTAACAAAAAAAGACGAGAGAAACGCAGCAACCTGAAAAAATATCGTTGTCACATAGTACGTAACCATACAGAAGTGAAACACACGCTTATTCAGAGACCTCCAGCCTCACACGCCAGCAAAATGGCGTCACCGGGCAAGGTAATATCGGAATAAAGTTCGCCAATCAGCGCCTGGTAGCCAACTCGCCAGCCTCCATCCCAGCCAATAGGGAAGAATTTCCGAGCACGAAGTAGCCAATCAAGACACAAGACCCGTCCCAGAGCCTAGCATAACCAATCAGATAATGGGCGCGCCTACATGAAAATAACCACCTAGACTTCTCGCCTATGTGTGTTTAGCTACCATAGTTAGAGCTAGTGATTTTTCACGAAACAATAATGAGTACACGGTAGACTTCAATACTATAAACACTCAACAGCAGTTTGTCTATTCCCATTGGCTGNAAAGAATTTACGTTTTATTTCTAGAGACCTGAAAAATTCGCGGATTCATTTTGGGACAAGCTAGAATTCCAATCACGTGCGTTTATATAAGTTTAGACATTGGTCCACACGGTGTTTGACACCTGCTGGGGAACGGTGTCCAACTGTCGCCTTCCACTGTGACGGCAGACAACCAATGTGGAGTTGATATCGGCATATTTGTACAGAAGACTGTCGAGTCTAGCATGCAGGTCATTGAACTCGTGAATTTTTAAGGTGTCTAATTATTTCTGATTTTAGACTATAATTTGCACGTGCGACACGTTGGACCTATCTTTAATACATCTCACTTGACTTTTTTTTGGTACTACAGCTTATATGAGGAAACTGTAAAAATGTTTCTTGGGTATGTTCAGAATTAAGTTTCCCACTTATCGTAGGGTATAATTTGGCAACCATGTGGGAAAGATTTGCCGCCAATTCATTGTCCTATACCTCCAGTGTGGCTTTACGCAACACGTGACTTATTTATGCTGTGTTATTCTAATTTATTAATGAGGATAGTTAGCACTAACTGCATATTTATGTGCGACGTTCTAGATTTAGTAGTCCGGGAAAAATTAATAAATTAAAATAATGGGACATGATCAACAAAAACCAGAAAAAAAACACCTGTTCGTATTGCCAGTATTTATTTAAGCCTAATTATTGGTTTTGTAGCATTTTATGCTCGGCTGTGGTGCATATCGAAAAACAATTTTTCATCCAAACTTCCGTGAGTTTAACAAAAAAAGACGAGAGAAACGCAGCAACCTGAAAAAATATCGTTGTCACATAGTACGTAACCATAGAGAAGTGGAACACACGCTTATTCAGCGACCTCCAGCCTCCATCCCAGCCAATAGGGAAGAATTTCCGAGCACGAAGTAGCCAATCAAGACACAAGACCCGTCCCAGAGCCTAGCATAACCAATCAGATAATGGGCGCGCCTACATGAAAATAACCACCTAGACTTCTCGCCTATGTGTATTTAGCTACCATAGTTAGAGCTAGTGATTTTTCGCGAAACAATAATGAGTACACGGTAGACTTCAATACTATAAACACTCAACAGCAGTTTGTCTATTCCCATTGGCTGNACGAAACAATAATGAGTACACGGTAGACTTCAATACTATAAACACTCAACAGCAGTTTGTCTATTCCCATTGGCTGCTATCTGCTTGCGACGGCGTTTTCGTATTTGACTGGGCCACTCATAATTCTGCAACATCGGCACGGCTCCTACGTGATTCGTCTGCAGACTGTTAGCACATGTCAAAAAGTAATTCAGCCAATCAAGATAGATACACTACCCTACAGTGTTTTGCAAATACAACTTGACTTGAAAATTTTCGCGAAATTTCGCGACACCTAACTATGGTCTACTCGTGGTTATTTTTTCTCGCACTTTTTCAATCAAACCTTTGAAAAAACACACCCAATGTATTGCGTGATTGGTTGTTTAATAAATATGCAATGTCTCACAAGTGGTTTGCACTTCTGTTAGCATTAAATATGAATAAAAACAGGGAGAAAATAGGCGTGCAGGTAATGCCTAGTAAGCAATAGTTCTTATGGATAATATCATCACACTGGGTCTTGCAAGAATGCGGCGAGTTGTCCCTCTGGTGTAGTTTTGTATATTCGGCTAAGAGCCCGTGTCTCTCACCATATTGAATTTTTTATTTATTTCTTTCTTATTCTTATTTAGGAGGATATACTGAAAAATGCGAAAATAGAAACTTAGCTAATTNATTTTTTATTTATTTCTTTCTTATTCTTATTTAGGAGGATATACTGAAAAATGCGAAAATAGAAACTTAGCTAATTACCCTATCCATCTTTATGTGAATAATATATTAACTTCTTATGCATATTTATGCAACATTTAACTTAATACAAAATTCTGTATATTTATTCATTCTCATTTTTTATGCAAACAAGCCGGGTACAGAAATTTGCACGGAACTATGAAACGCAATGCATATATAATGAAACCTTTTCAGTAATGACCCTGCTACTAAAACGAATTATTTCTGTACAAGATGTGACACAGCTTCTTTAGCTAACTTCTACTGTAGGTGGAAAATATCAGTGTTGTGTCGAAAATGATGCAGATGTACGTTAAAAAAGAGCATAAATCAAATACAAAATAANATTTTTTATTTATTTCTTTCTTATTCTTATTTAGGAGGATATACTGAAAAATGCGAAAATAGAAACTTAGCTAATTGCCCTATCCATCTTTATGTGAATAATATATTAACTTCTTATGCATATTTATGCAACATTTAACTTAATACAAAATTCTGTATATTTATTCATTCTCATTTTTTATGCAAACAAGCCGGGTACAGAAATTTGCACAGAACTATGAAACGCAATGCATATATAATGAAACCTTTTCAGTAATGACCCTGCTACTAAAACGAATTATTTCTGTACAAGATGTGACACAGCTTCTTTAGCTAACTTCTACTGTATGTGGAAAATATCAGTGTTGTGTCGAAAATGATGCAGATGTACGTTAAAAAAGAGCATAAATCAAATACAAAATAATTTCGTATCTAAGTAAAATCTCTCTATTGTATTATTATTATTATTATATATTATTCACGTAGCTTAAAATTTTAATTGAAAGTTTCCTCTTGGCACACTGCGCATCTCGCGGCGGAAATATTCCCTGTGCCAAACTCTCCCGTAAGTAATTTCGTTTTGTTCCTAACCCGAGTGTAATAAAACCTCAACTTGGTTAAGTTTTGTTTGCACGAGGCGGAGGAATATCCCGGAAGTAGCACTTGAGCAGGGCTTCACGAAAGTTGGAAGTAAACGTGAATGGACTATAGATGGCGGGGGGGTTCCCCAAGCGCGAACGCTTGGGGAACAGTATACACCGAGGGCTGCGGTAGGGGATGGCACGGGAGCTTTAATAAAGTAACCACACTCGCATAGCATCGACGTGATTGGCTGTTGAGGGGGGTGACTGAAACTGCGGCTGGCCCACGTTTACCGAAATTGATCTGCGGTCAAATTATGACCCGTGGCGAGTATTTGCGAGAGTTGCGGGTTGCCTAGGGCTAGGTGCCACAGGGGAACGCGCGTAAAGCGGTTTTCCAAGGGGGTTGGCAGGAGAGAGTTGAGGGATATCGACCGTTATTGCGAAGACACAATGTCTGTGCGCTCTGTTTAGGGAAACAATGTTTGATGCTTCCATTACGTTGTTGTGAAACAATTTTTAATTGTAATACTTAATAGAGAGTCGCAGAACATTTTAGATTGCAACGGTGAAACAACCGCTTTTACGACGAAATTAAGACGCACATGCCAGAAAAATGAACTCACTAGCCAGTGAGGCCAATCGAGGTCTTGAGAGCCAATAATGAGGGTGAAGCGAGGAAGGTATTGAGCAGCAACGGATTGTAAGAGCAGGGAAAACGGGAGATCCCCGAGAAAGCGCTACGACCAGTGGCATCGTCCGGCACAATTACCACATGCGAAAATCCGGGAGCGACCCCGCCGGTAATCGAACCCGGTCCGCCGTCGGGACGACGTTCGCCAATCAGGATCTGGCAAACAGCCGGCAGCCCAGCCAATAGGGAGCCACTTGCAGCACGCGGTAACCTGCCACGCAAGGTCCGTTCTCAGAATCTCACGCAGCCAATCTGAAAACGACACGCCCACGTCGAAGAAACCCGAGCAAAAATGGTTAGCGCATTCTTACGTACATCATTCACATTAGTAATCACGAGTTAGATTTATGATGTTGCGATGTTGCCGAAATTATTCTCGCCGTTCTCCCAATAATATTGACGAATGACGAATGTCGTATATCATGGTTCGCTCATCGTTACATTGTTCAGCGAGGGCAGTGCGTCAGATGGATACTGATTAGTGCCGTAGCCATTTGAAAGCCGATTACCTGCCAGGATGTGCTCTTATTCAGGGATTTCTTTATCAATCTGCTCGTTGCTGCAGCCTATAAATACGTGCACGGTAATCAAAATCGTGAAATAATGAGAGAGCATGTTGCGTAAATTTCCTCGTCCATTTTTCATCGTTACCTCTGGCATGTTTCTGCTACCAGCTTGTTTCATTAGGGGCCGTATCGGGTCCATTGTACACACGTCTGTTTTCTTGTAGTAATATTTTCCAGAGAATGTATTCGGGATTTCTTTCTACAGAGTAAGTATGATAAATGATGACGTAACAGAGTCTTACTTCCCTCTTGTTATCACACTTTTTAAGTTAACGTATATTCGTGGGAGATTTCACGGGAATATAAAGATGATACACGGAAACACAATGCGTAATGAGAAGAAGCGAATCGATCTCTGTACATACAAAGCACGGAATTCTTCGGTATTTCCTGTAGTTTCAGGTTTCTAATACGAGAAATGACGAGACGAAACGATGCGTTCTTCACCGCTGTAAACATACATTTACGTTCCCGCAGTACTTAGTATATTCACGCCGCTTAAATTTTTTTCTTTTAGGGGCCGCGGTGATGTGTTGGTCAGACTACTCGCCTCACACCAAGGCGAACCAGGTTAGATTCCCGGTGGGGTCACTCCCGAATTTTCGCAGTGGGAATCGTGCTGTACGAGGCCGTAGTTCGGCGGGTTTTCTCGGGGCTGTCCCGTTTCTCCCGCCCTTGCATTCCGGTGCTGCTCCACACTCACCCTGCGTCACCCTCATCAGCTCTCAAGACACCGATGCTAAGAGCTGCCCCCATCTCTTCACTTACTTCACTCACTCAAAGTGGTAACTTCTCATAGACTACTTCTAGTCTTTCCTGGCCCTCAAAGTTTACTTAACCTGTGAATGCGTACACACCTGAGTGAAATTTGTCTTGCCGCTTCTCGACCGACATTTTTCACTCCATTTAAATGACAGTTAGGTTACACCATGAGATCCCTACATTGTTACTTCGGCTGATGTGAACCCAGATGCTTCTTGTTTTTCGAATGTAACGTACAATTTACTTCTTGCGATAAGAAAAGAACCCACTTTCGCATTTCTAGATGCGTCTTCCGTTTTGGCAGACCACCGTGAGATGGTCTACCTACCGGGAAAGTAATTATGCAGCGGAGTGTACTCCATTAATGAGTTTCCCGGGTGTGGGACCCAAGTCACAATTGGTGCGCTTCCATTCAGCGGTTTTACTGGTGCGTATAAAGAGAATAAAAAAACTGCGTTTCCAGCAAACAGAAAGGTTTAACACTCATGAGATAACTATTGTATGTGTAGAGACCCTATAATTTCGGATTGTCATTATGATAATATCCCGGGGTACTTCACTCTTAACACATTATCCCAAGCATACTCGTTCACGTATGACAGGTTGCAAAGTAAGTAAAGTCACTATCGGTAATCTACAAGATCAGAATCCAGTGCCGACATTGCCAGCGCCATTATCTCGGATAGTGCTAATGGTTGCTGTTGGCACAACAAACTTTAGTTATTGTTTGCCATCAATGCCATAGAACAAAATAAATTATTTTCATATGTAGGTTCCGTCGTGCGAGATATTACAATGTCAGACCAAATATCTTCTCTTTTGCAACAACTTTGACGAATACGTTAATGTGCACGTTAAGGGGTAAATAATACAGAGGTGAAAGAATCGCTCATCCCGCGAACTCCAGCCTCACATGCCAACAAAATGGCGGGACTGGCCAGCAACATTTCGGACCGCCGTTCGCCAATCAGCGCCAGGTAACTTACTTGCCACCCGGAAGTTCAGCCAATAGTGAATCCTTCTCAGTATGCAGTAGCCAATCAGACGCAACTGCCGTTCCCAGAACCTCGTGCAGCCAATCAGTGAATGGGTACGCCCACATCAAAGGAACCGCCTCGCCGTTTCTATTCTGTATAGTTACCCACTCTATGTCTGTAGTGTGAACAGATAGGTTGGTGGTAAATGGAAATACAGACACCGCCATAACTGGCGTTATTGCAGTGGCGGATGTCAGGCACATCACTTCTACGGTATATTCGCAGTATCGTCACTCTTTTTGAATAAAACTTTAAAATATCACACTATGAATGACGTGTTTGGTTGTTTCCTATATACGTCATCTATCAAAACCATGTTATACTTGTGTTAACATAAAAATATATTATTTTTAAAATTGAAATTTTACTTATATTTTAGCGATAAATTACAATATTCAATTTATGATAAGTATGAATAAAAATCGGGAGAAAATAGTGTGATGGTAACACCTAGTAAGAAATAGTTCTTACACAAAACATTATTATTAAACTGAGTGCACACAAATGCGACATGTTGTCCCTTTGGTGTAATTATTTAGCCTCGGTTAGGATTTGTTGCATGGGGTGGAGGAATACCCTTAAAGTAACACTGTACCAGGGCATCAGTAAAGTTGTAAGTAACCGTGAATGGACTATAACTAACCTTGACCGTTTGTAATTATATGCCGTTCACGAACAACTGAGCACACTCGAAATCAACCTTTGAAAAAATTGACTACACCTACCTGCATATTATCGGGTTGAAATTTTTTGAACATCTAGTTTTGTCGTGATATAGTGTTCGGGTTTTCTTTACCTCGAATCAGGATGGGCGGGACCCGGAAATGTGCAGTAGGCAGTGCTTTGATGCACATGTCGAGCTGACGATTCAGTTTTCGGGGAGAGCTCTGACTGCCTTGGAGTTCTCTACTCGACTTTCGCGAATCGTGCAGTTCGACAGGCGCGATGCGGCCCAGGCTATTGCGGAATGTGTGTTCCCGGGGCTACCGGCCAGACCCAGAGTTCACCAGCCGGGGTATTGCCACTCGGCACTCGTGCATCGTGGGACACGGCAACAGGCGTCAGTGGGAGCTGAAGGGGAGTCGATGACCAGTCGCCGGCCAGTGCGGGCGCTTGCGTGCTGGCCGGTGAAGTTCGAGCGTGGTTGAAGCCTAGGCAGGCCTTTCNAAGTCGCCGGCCAGTGCGGGCGCTTGCGTGCTGGCCGGTGAAGTTCGAGCGTGGTTGAAGCCTAGGCAGGCCTTTCTGGCCTGGCCCAGGGCTCGGGTAATAACTCACGTGATTGTCGTGCGTGCCGCGAAAATACGTGGGAGTTGGTGCGGGCGTGCGATATGACGACGTGACAGTGTGGTGAATGGTGGTGGGATGTGGTATAGACGGTCCAGGCACCGGAGGGGCTGCCCCTTATCGGTGAGGAGAGGGGGCGATCTTTTTCAGCGTGGGACGAAAATAACAGTAACGTAGTTGCGGACAAAGTTCAGTTTGATATAATACCCCTTAAAGTAGACGACCCGCAAGGTTAGATGTTTAGTTAATACCATACCGGCTCTACTGCCATGGGAACTCAGATTAGTGCTAGCGACTCATGTTAGTGATACTTAGCTGTTTAAATAATGATTGCCACAGTTATTTCCTGGGAATCGTAAGTTAATTAATTTAATAATTAAAGCTGCGAGTTATGTTTTAAATTAGTTTTGGTTCAGCATTACGCAAATTGGAAATATCAAAAGGTTTATTTTTTAGATGAATATAATTAGAGATGATTGTTTATCGCGGGAAAAGTTGATTTGTTTGCTAGGAATCAACGTACTGTACACATGTCCGACAGTTTTCCTCCGTTATTGGCTGTCATGCATGTATGAAGCTACTTCCCCATTTCACTGGATCAATGAGGATTCTGAAACTATAAGGCAGAACGTTCGTGATTGGTCGGAAAAACAATTAGCAGAGTCAAAGTTTTGTAAATCCAATTATGAAAGAATATACCAGTTATACTGTTATAAAAATATGTAGACTAAAAAATGTTCTGCTATTTTCCTTTATCTCAAAATATAATACACTGTTTTATGGTTTTAGACCCTCCTAGGGTACAAGTGGAAGTTTAGAAAAGGTAGAATTATAAGTTTTACTAAGCAACTTCCAGGAAAATCTCTCGCAGGAAAAAAGTGAGTGAATGAGTGAAGTATTGAATTTGCCAAGAGAGTACTAGAGATACGTCCATACAACACATGTGTTGCGAAGTGGGTTGCAGATATGAAAATGTTTAGGGGGAAGCAGCCTGCATTCGTGGCAATGCACCGACTGGCATACGCAACGGAAGAAAGAGTACTTCCATTTATTAACAATGAATGAAAGTGTGAGATAAAGCATTTGTGAATACTGAAAGTATTAACAGTGCATCTGTTTTTTCATGCATATAATTGTAATAATAAACAACATTTGTAAAATATTTAATCTTATATTATTTTTATTATTTCACCTAACCGACGCATCATTGAAGTGACCAAGCCCGTGGCAATGTTAAATGCGCATCTGGTGGAAGGATTCGCAATGTGTATGCAAGCAGATCTTATGCAGGGTTTTNGCCCGTGGCAATGTTAAATGCGCATCTGGTGGAAGGATTCGCAATGTGTATGCAAGCAGATCTTATGCAGGGTTTTAAAAAGTGCTCAGTTTACCGTGAACAATCTTAAAATGCATTCCTTGCAGCATTAAATTTTAACTAAATCACTGTAACACTGGGTTTACATTAAAAAAAAAAACAGCAAACACTTCCCAACCGCGTGTTCACGTCTTTCATCCATACCGAAACTCGTTTGAAAAATGGNTAAAAAAAAAACAGCAAACACTTCCCAACCGCGTGTTCACGTCTTTCATCCATACCGAAACTCGTTTGAAAAATGGAAAAACTAGTATGCCAGCTCTGTGAGATCTACGACTTGGCATCTACACAATGCTTCATGAAATTCGCTACAGGTGCGACTGACTTAAGCGCTCCACTTCCTGCAGTTATTTTGCGCTCTTGAAGACCCTCGCTGACTCACCGCTTGACTCATCACTTCTATGCGCCAGGCACCCAATTGCCATGCATTCGCCTGAACGTGACATTAAGCGATCACATTATACTTTTTTGCACGCTAATAAATCGGAGCACACAGTAGACTTCAATACTATATACACACCTCAGCTGTTGTTATACCTCCATTGGCTGCTGGTGCCGTGTTCGTCTTTGACCAAGCCACTCAGGACTAAGTAACTCTGACACTGAACCTTCGTGATTCGTGCGCAAACGGTTAACACGGTCCAGACCTTTTTTTAGCCAATCAAAGAAGCTGGACGACCCTACAGTGCTTTGGACTGTATCTTGTCTCGAAATATTTTCGCGAAATATCACTGCCCCCTACTAATAAAGAAACAAGTATGGTCTTCCAATAAATTCAATTTTCAAAGTTTCTTTGTAGAAAATTTAGCATTTAAAACAGTTTCTGAAAACAGTCGTTTTAACCATTTTTACGCCCTGGGAAAATGCTTTTTAGAGTTGAGACCTTGGAACTATACTTTCGGGCACGAAAAATTTCTTTACTCTTTCAAGCACATGCTGCGTTACTATTTTAGACGTTACAAAGAACAACTTCTTGTTTGCAATTGTACTAGTATCAACATAGAACCACGGAGTAGACGATTGTGCAGAGACGAAATGACGTAGCAGTTCCTTTGATGTGGGCGTACTCGTTCTCTGATTGGCTGCGCGAGGGTCTAGGAATGAAGCATGTTAGGTACGGTGTGCTGCGAAATGTTTCGTATTGCCTGGACTACCAGCTGGTGCGTGGGAAAGTTACTGGACGCTGATTGGTGGACGGCTTCCTGACGTGTTGCTGGTTGAGTTGAGAGATTTGGGCGGCTCTTAACAACGAGGTCTTGAGAGCCGATGAGGGTGAAATGAGTTGGAGATGGAGCAGAGCTGGAATGTAAGGGAGGGCGAAATGGTAGCTCCCGAGAAAACCCCGTCAACCATCGTCATTTTCCGGGACGATTCCCACTTGCGAAAATCCGGGAGTGGCCCAGTCGGGTGTTGAAACCGGTTCGCCTTGGTCGGAGGCAAGCAGGCTAACCGCCGAGCCATCGCAGCTCCATACTGCTGATCAGTGATGCCATTTGCTAGCTTGTACGGAATAAACGGCTGTCACCTCTGTATTCTTAAGTACTCTGTGACAAAAGTGGTGTTTGGGGTTGTACCTTCAACTGTCTTGATTACTGTCCCAACACAACCGAGAATTTCGATGAGCGAAATACCACTTCCCGTAGCCCAACGCGCGACGCGAGAAGTTTAAGCCGTGAGCGAAGCGATAATGCATTCTGACGTGTCCGAACAAACTGAACGCAATCTACTCTAATGAGCTTCAAATGAACTGCGCAAAACCAGGGCGGGAGTAATTAAGAGTGAAGTGCAGGTCGACCGGAAATTACAGTAACAGCAGCGGTTCGCCCGCTGGCTTGATACAGATTGCGGCTGTAGTTCGACGAGTTACCGCCCGACGCAGTTCATAACGCCGCGCGGATTCTGTTTCCGACAGGAGCAGCGCCCAGAACTGCGCCCGCAGATGGAGCGTAAACTGAATATAAATTACAACGGCTTTCGCGGTTATATAATAAGCACGGGAAAGCGCATCGCTAATTAGTGGCGGCCGTGATTGTTCCTCCCCCCCTCCCCCCTCCTCGTAAACTTCATGACGCGGCGGGTTTCACGCGGAACTGCCGTTAATTAATACGGCGTTGAGGCGTCGTTGTCAATTACCACTCACATTGCTGCGGAACAAGTGCCCGGGTCGACGCGGTCGTTGACCTCGGCACTGGCATTGGCGTGCGTTACTTCGACATGTGAAACGTGATGCCTGGGTTCGTTCGGGTGCCGTAAACCGCCCAAATGTGTCGATGGTTGTATCACGTGACTTCCCCCCCAACTACCATTGTTGCAACAAACTTTTATCTTGCGTTATGCGACATTTTAACTCGTAAATTTATTCCCTCGACACAAACGTAGCCCGATAAACCAGCTTTCAACAAATGTACACCCCATATTCCCCACGATTTAAACGAAATATAAACAAACATTCAAAAAATGATTAAAATTACAAATGTCATATTAAACCTTAAACTGGTTTACGCGAACTCATTTAAGAAAACCACAAATGCTAAATAATTATTTATGTATATCATCTAGACAGAACCCAAGGATTAATGTTATTACATAAATTAATACAATTCCGATTATATCTCAAATGATTGCACATTTCCTTATACATTTTTTGGGCCTGTTGCCTTTATTCACTTAACTTTATGTTCGCCCCTTTTAAAGTACCGACTTACCAATCCTGGCAAAAAAAATCAAGCATCGAGATAAAGGCAGAAGGTGTATGGTGACTTCCGAAGCACAGTTACCAAACACATTATATTCTTCACTGCTCGTCTTTACGTCAAATAAAATGGGCCAATATATAACGGGTATTTAATATTTCGTTTATGTGATGTGAGGAAGCGACACCGAAATTGTTCAACTAATCATTTCTCGAGATCCGGAATTTTCGCGGATTCATCTGGCTTCAATACGCGCGTTCATTGGTTGTTGCTCCGTTTTTACTCCAGACCAGGTGGTACCGGATTCTGTCCTCTTCTTCCTTGCGTGTTGCTTATTGGTTCAAATGCGCCCAGGGCGTGTCTTACAAAAAACAATCCATTAAAAACGAAAGTCAAATGTGAATAAGTTTAAAGTCTTGCTCGCCCTCAAACGAGTTCGCGAAATCTCCGGGTCTCTTAATTACAACCGAAAGGTTTTGAAATATTTGGTTTCCTTGCATCAGGTACTAAATTAGTTTTCACTTTCACTAAATCCTATTTCCTTCGTCTGTAAAGATTTGTGAATAATAGCCAGAAAAAATTTCATTAATTATACAATATCGTTGACTTTTTAAGTGAATTTGAGGCAGTGGCGGCTTCACTGAATATTCCTCGTACTTATTAAAACATACTAGGGACATTATTGTCTGACTGTATATATGCAGTAGTAATAAAGTAAATTACGAATTAAGCGGAGGTAAATATCTTTCTTCATATGCCTTATTGCATCTCTTTGCTTTTCTATATAAACAATTCCCTGTCCAGATATTTTACACAGTCATGTGATGATAGCTACGATGAAACGAATTTGTTAAAGTAATAATATTAGTTGCTCCAAAATATTTTTATTATAAGAATCTATCCTGTACCAAGGTCAAAATAAGCATTTTTTTCTTTGGTTTTTTTGTCGCTGCAAAAGTGATTTTCAAACCTATATATTGCTTCTACAATTCGATGCGTTAAATTTTTTTAAAGGATATTTTCCTTTGGAAAATGTTTAAATGACAATAATTTTTAATGTAAACATAAACAGATAGTTTTAGTTGAAGATTGTTCAGTTTGAAGGAGTAGTAAATATAACGTATCAGAATGTATAAAAAATAAATCAACGATAAATTATTATGTAATTTCTGCAGAAATAAAATCACCTTTCTGTAGGAAATCTAGACTAACCGACGCCAATAACTACTTTGACATGTGAGTGTCCGCAAGATGTTATCTCGACCATGCAGCTGGGGTGTATTATGACTAAGGGTTATGCCGGAGTAACATCGCCCCGACAAACCCTGCAATAGATGACAGAAACTGCAATAACCGCACGACAATTACATTTAAAATGTGACTGCGTAAATTTACAGCCCGACACTTCAATCACGCAACACGAAGAGTAGAAATTTTCATAACACTATAGAAGGCGATGATTAACTAAGCTAGTTTCAAAGGCGGTGGGCAGAGGGGACATTTGGAATACACGATGACGACAAAATTGTTGTGGCTAAAGAATTCAGAGGTAAATGTTTTATTGTTACGATTTAAATCCAAATACTTAGAAGCTTTGGTTTTTTTTCAGCGGGGTATTAGGATTGTACGGAAAACTTGTCACATGGTTGCATGACACGATGGAAATATAAATAATTTGTAATACGAAATCGCTGGTCCGACCACAGAGTAAATTACTACACAAAAAGGGGCCACGTTGGTGTAGTGGTCAGACTACTCGCCTTTCACCAAGGCGAACCGGGTTCGATTCCCGGCGGGGTCACTCCCAGATGTCTGCATGTTGGAATCGTGCCGGACGATGCCGCTGGTCAGCGGGTTTTCTCGGGGATCTCCCGTTTCCCCCGTCCTTGCATTCCAGTGCTTGCTCCACACTCACTTGACTACACACTCGTCAACTCTCAAGATCTAGATGTTAAGAGCCGCCCAAATCTCTCCGCTTTAACTACACCGACACGAAAAGGCACGGCGGTTGGCGAACTATGTTCCGACGTATTGCTGACTAGTGACCCCATTTTCGTGGCGTGTGCAGCTGCAGTTGGCGAGATAAGCGGCTGTTTCAGCGATGCTTTATTAACTACTGCGTGGTCGGACGACAGAAATTGTCAGGCTTGAGTCAGACATTACTTGTATTTGATTGGTTTTTCAGTTCTAAGTATCGTTACAGGGCTGTCGTGTCGTGCTTGTCGGGGCTGTGTGAGCAAGTAAAGAGATTTGGGCAACTATTAACATCGACGTCTGAAGAGCCGATGAGAGTGAAAGCGAAGTGAGTATGGAGCGGCACGGGAATGCAAAGGCTGGGGAAACGGGAGATCCCCGAGAAAACTCGCCAAACAGCGACATCGCTCGGCACTATTCCCACGAGCGAAAATACAGGGTGTGACCCCACCGGAAATCTAACCCGGTTCGCCTTTGTGAGAGGCGATTAGTCTGACCACTACACCACCGCGGCCACTCAGGTATATGAGATTCCTGCGTTACACAAAGTCGTTCCAATTCATCACCTATCTTGGGACCAGGTGACGAGATTGTCGATCTACTGTAGAAGCAAGGTGAAGACACCACCGACCTTACGAAATCTGCCTGAAGGAAAGAAGACAGAAAGAGAGAGAAAGGGAAGAGAGCTCTACGTAATGCATACCAAGAGTGACAGAAGCAGGGTAATCAGTTTGGGAGGAGGATTGCGAAGTATGCGAAACAAACGCCACAGCTGCTTTAGTATTCAACAGGGCGATGCAATTCAGAATGTTAGTATGTGCCCTACTGACAAGTAATTCTGTTCTCTGTTGCCCATCCTTAAAGCTGCCGCTGGAGTGACAAGAATTCTGCTGAATCTTGCGAATGAAAGTTGTCACATTCTGGCCAGTACTTTCCGCATGAATACTTATTCCCAAACTAAATAATTCTCTCGTGATGTTAACAAGATTGTGTAGAATGCAGTCTGTCATGAAAAGAATATCCACTACCCCGTACAGAACGGCAATAGTAACTCAATCATTGCTATTAAAACTTAAAAGAAGGCGTCGCGAATAATTATCGTTATAGTAATTAATGTTCGTATTAATATAGAACCTAGAAATTTTCAACAATAATGAGGTAAAATGTTTGTGTGTGACTTATTTGTAAAAATGTCAAAATAAAATTATATAAATTTTAACTAAGATTTTTTACAACTCTTGTACGCGCGGAAATAGGTAAACCCTATCATACCTATTGTAGACAATCGTCAACATGTTGCACAGGAAGTTTATATTTGACCGCAACTGTACTCAGCGAGGCTCAATGTCCAATGATCTTTCCAGTGAGTAATAACTGATTTATAAACGGTGCTTTTGCTCAGCATTGCGATTGGTCCATATTACTGTCACCGAACACGAAGCCTACAACTTATTGGTTGTGACAACGAAACAAATTCTCTTTCAACTGAAGTACAACACGGATCAAAAAATTTCTAATTTGCAAATATAGAAATTATAAGTTAATGTGGGAATGAAAGGGTTAAGTGTTTCCCGTAAGATAACTGTGTTAGCCTTCCGACTGATACGTAGGTAATCTTATCTCTACGTTCCGATAAAATGTTCGTTCATAAATTAAATATGATTGGCCATTAAAGCACTACTGTCAAATAAATAGAGAATAAAACATTTAACTTTACACATGAATTTCATATTTATGCCGCAGCAGACGATAAGTAGAGATACGGTAATTCTGTATGTTATGCATTTTTTGTCCATTTATTGTGATTAGGGACCGCATGCGATAAATAATGGTAATAATCCAAAATATTACGTCTCAAGGAAAACATTACGAACTAAGATAAACAAACTGGCATGTAATTGTAAATCAACGTGATAATACAGGCCAACACCCTATTGTAACCAAAATGGGGAGAAAAATTTATAAATAAAATAATAAGAAAAACACGAAGGAGCTAATTCGGAAAACTAATTCTTCCTTCCCGACAGTTTATGTGTGTGTTGACTTTTCCGACTTGCAGGTAGCAAAGCAATGTATAGGGCTATTTCGTTTTCGAAGAGAATCCGACCTACTTTAGAGTTATGGGACCGACTAATACGGTTACTGTTTGTATGGGCTATTCACGATTTCATTCCCACTTTTTTAATCAAACAATTGGAAAATTTCACCATGAATGACACTTTTGGTTGTTTAATACCTTGTATCACAAGTGTTTAATATTTTTGTAAACATTTAGGTAACTTATGTTTTTTTAATTATAACTTTTACTTATACATTATATATAAATTGTAATATTTCATTTATAATTAAGATAAATAAGAGAGGGAGAAAGGAGGTGTGTTGGTAATGCCTAGTGAGAAACAGTTTTCATGCAACATTTCATTACACTGCCTGCGCACGAAAGCGGTGCACTGTCCTTTGGTGTAATTTTCTAGACCCTGTTGAGCTTTGTTATCTGAAGCGGAGGAATACAGTGTAAGTAGAACTTCAGAAATGCTTCAGAAAAGTGTGAAGTAACCTGTGAATGGACTATAAGTAGAGACCTGAAAAATTCGCGTTTTCATTTCGGGACAAGCTAGAATTCGAAACCTCGTACGTTTGTATTGCTAATTCTATTGGTCCACCCGTTAGTTTACACCTCCTGGACAACTCCAAGCCAATAATAAATGCACAATAAAATGTAGATCGAATCACCGTATTCCGCTAATACAGCAAGCAACCAAAAACAGTGATATTTGCCTGATTTAACATACGACAATGGAGTATAGCCTACAGGTCGTTGAACTCGCGAATTTTTCAGGTCTCACACTATAAGAGATCATGTTACGCAACAATACTTTTGGAGAATGCAAAGTTATTCTACATCAAAGGAACCACAATGCCGTTTCGTCTCTGCAAATTTTTTACTCTGGCGGCGGTCTGAGGCGGACAAAGAACGTGTTCCACTGAATCTTACCTTTCTGTTGCTTGCTTTTTTGCCGTGGCGACTAGGATATTCTTTTTTTTTTTTTTTTTTGTGGTAATTTCGTGTTCGCAGTGAAAGTTTATCATGACTAACAGACTCTGTTTCGACCTGCCCGTGCACTATTCTGTTCTAACCTCACGTGTTCTGGCCGTGAGATAACATAACTTGCTCGCCTTCGGGGAGACCGAGAGAGTTCCGTTACAACATACTAATGGTTTCCGATAGTAGTTTTTTTTCAGTCCCGTTTGAAATAATGTTATCCCAGTTCCTTCACCCGTATGATCACGTATGAGTAGACACCTGAAAAATTCGCAGATTAATTTCGGGACAAGCTAGAATTCGAAACACGTGTGTTTATAAAACTTCAGCCATTGGTCCACACGGGGTTTAACACCTCCTGAAGAAGAATGGCCCAATCGTCGCCTTCTACTGTGACAGCAGACAACCAATGTGCGGTTGATATCGGCATATTTGTACATAGGACTGGAGAGTCTAGCCTGCAGGTCATTGAACTCGTGAATTTTTCAGGTCTCTACGTGTGAATTGGCGAACTCAAGTGTTGCAATCAAGTAATTTTTTGGTGCGCGCTGTACTTGTTTGCAACCAGCAAACAACGTGCTGCATGCTCGTCGGCGTTGGCATTGACCATTCGCGTCGAAGAGCTGTAGAACATTCCACCAATCAGATTAGCCACGAGGAAGGCTCTCACTGGTGCCTTGCTGTGTACAGTACCGGGCAAAAGTATTATTCAAGTGCAACCTGTCCACGGTAAGAGACACCGTGACTGCAAGTTTTAAGGCGCCCGCCTGCCTGCAGCACTGACTGCCTTGCAGTGTGTTTCGAATGCAAGTTTTTTTACGAAGCAATAAAACGTGCATTCAATGTGCTCAAGTACGAAAGTAATACACACTTCAGACCATGCATGTTGATAACTTTTAAGACGTCACAAGAACTAGTGAGTTCCCACGAAAAAACTATGACATTGGCTGCTATAATTGAGAGAGAGTTTTCGTATTTGACCGGGCCACTCAGAATTCGGCAACGTCGGCACGAATACTACGTGATTCGAGTGCAGACAGTTAACACGCAGAAAAAAGTAATTCAGCCAATCAAGATAGGTAAACGACTCTACAGACAGTGTTTTGAAATACAACTTGTTTTGAAAACATTTCGCAAAATTTCACTACCCCTAGGAACTTCAACATGGTTAAAAACTGTTTTTTTTTTCAAGTATTGTTTCTCAGAATATTCGTGTTATGTAAACACAAGTGTACTCGAGGAACATGCACTGAGTTTTACTGCAGACTTTCAACAAATACAATTACTGGGTCACCGCTGAAAGTCCCATAGGTACACGCAGCACGACGAGAACACTGCACGCCAGTTTAGAGACTTGCGCTTAGCGGCGACGGCGTGCTTGTAGCGCGTGGCAGTGTAACTCTTATAGCTCCCGCGCTTCTCGGCCTCACAAACGCGGAAAAAGGCTCCAAGTAGGCGGAGCAGTAAGGCAATTCCCTGGTAATATATTATTTGTAAAATCAGTGTTACGCGTATACGCACATCTCGGTAAATAAAGGTCTGGGAATAAGAATTTTAGTAGAAGGATTATGGGGACTCTGGCACATCGGGACCTGGGAGATATTTGTGCTCTGCCATCCCGGCTGGTCGGTGGCCATCTTGGAACCAGGAGGCCTTGGCCATTGACCGTGACCCCGGAGACATTCGACCTTGAACCCAGTGACCTTTGAGCTAAAAACACAATAAAATCTAATAAAAGTATTAAAAATGTTCAAAAATCATAAAAAATTTATTTAAAATGTATTACTAAAAATTTATTATAAAAAGTATTATTATTACATTATAAATATAAGATTTATTTTAAAAAAACCGACATTTCAGGAGGACCCCCTAACCCCCACCACCCATCACCTATGGTCGCCAGCCGGTCGGAATGACAGAGCAGATATAGCTCCGACGCTCCGGTCCCAAGTCCCAATGTACCATATTCCCAATAATCCCTCTACTACTTTTCCTTCAGAAAAGGTGTCAAAAAAAAAAGTATATACAAGAACTTTTTTTTTTACTTTAATCCTATTAGATATTTAAAAAAAATAAGAGAGTACTCGTTACATCTGCGGGGATGGCACCAGACAACCCTGATATAGCCGCGATGCATGCACCCCTTTTATATATAATAATGTTGACATGGGAAAAAAATATCGAGACGTTATATCGGTTATTTATAAAAGGTAGCGTTTTCACGAAACTATACATTTTAAGAAAATGATCGATTTTCGGTACATCGGAGTCCAATATTTTAAATTAAATGACTTGATAAATGCGAAATTGCTAGGAATACTAGCTATTAAGGATACGGGGCATTGTATAAATATGTTGCTCCTTTTTTTTGGTGCATGCTGTTAAAGCAAACATAGTATTTTTTTGTTAAATTTCTGTATTTAAAACAGAGCTTACTAAAAGAACAGTTTAAAAATATTTATTTATGATACCTGGAAAATTATACTGAATTCAATAAAATACCGATGAAATATATCGACTATTTATTTAGATATATCGGTGATATAATAGTCTGTCATTTCCATATATCGGAATTTTTTCAGAATCCCTATCATAAAGCCAAACTACGGCGTATAGGGATTGTTCTGCGACGCATCCATGCTCCTGCCGTCTTATAGCCTGGCGTCTTTTCTTCCAACAATTACGCCGGAGGGCCCACAGAACTCTGAAGGGACTCACGCCGGTGTGGCGGCTTTTGGACGCTCGCTAGAAACTAACCCTTCCCCGCCCGTTGTAGCTAACTGTCTACGTGTTGCGTAGCAAGATAATATTTGTCCGACACTTACTTTACGAAACCTCATTTTACCCTTTGATTTTCCCTGGGAGTAACTGAATCGTAAACCATGCTACCGCTCTACGCTATGATTGGTTCATGTCGCGTAGATGAGTCGAGAGTGAGAGCCAATGTGAGTGAAATGGGGGTGAGAACGGAGCAGCACCAGAATGCAAGTGCGGCGGAAACTAGAGATCCCCCCACCCCCCTAAAAAAAAACCGCCAACCAGCGGCATCGTTCGGCACGATTCCCACTTGCGAAAACGTTCGGGAGTGGTCCGGCTGGGGGATTGAACTAACTCAAGTAAAACACACGTGAGGAATTTTCTTATTTGCAACACCATGAACGACAGATCAAGGCTCCCGTTCACCTGCTGCTTGAACCGCATTGCAGATTGTTTGAAACACTCGTTTTTTTCTACGAAACGCTTAAATGCGCGTCCAATATGCTACGTGAAGAACACGAACTTCAGATGAGGGCTGTTTGAGTACTTTGAAGACGTCACGCATATTAGAAACATCGTTTTAGAGCACTCCAAAACGGCATTTTTTCAAAGCGCTGTATCTCAAGCGTTAGATACAAACAAAACTATTCAAGCTCCCGGCATTGAACATTCCAACAGACTGTCTACCAAATAAAATGACAGGGTCACCACTGAACGTTCCTTAGGTACATGGAGAGCGACGAGGACACTACACGCCAGTTCGGAACATTGCGCTACTTAGTGCGCGTGGCGATGTCGCCCTTATCGCCCCCCACTCTGCAGGGCCTCGAACGCGGGATAAGCCCGAGGCAGTCTGGAGCCTACAATAGAGCTGACTTTACACTGAGCAGCCCGCAGTGTCGGAGCGGCACGGCAGGTGGTGCGCGCCAGCTACAGCGGAATGTGCCCCAGTTTCCACACTGGCGCGGGTTGCCCAACCGCCCGCCCGCAGGAGTCAACGTGCGTGCGACCTGCGAGGGAGCGGCTTCGCCCACATTTCGCCAACCCGTCGACGCAGCGATCGTCGCGGAGATTGTGTGCGCTTGGGAGGTCGCACCTTGCCACACAACCTCGACGCCATCTGTCCTCTCGACCTTCAACTCGCTCCAACGTACTTAGGAAGCGAGCAAGTGAAGAGATTAACCCGGCTCTTGAGAGGGGTCAGTCCCCACGGTCTTGGATTGACGGGACTTTCACCTGAACTCGCATAACAGATTTTGTATTTAATTTCGGGCATCGACAAACCATTGGGCGTGGCTTTGCACAGGTTTGAAAACACTGTCGCTAGAATAATTTCGGTGACTGCCTGCAAGAACAAAATACTTATTTCTCGCCGGAAGTCAATAGTAAAAAAAATAATCAATGCAGTAAATATGTCATCATATGATAAATCTTGGGAAGCTATTATTTATGATGTGTCGTGCGAAAAATTTCGTTGAACATTCTAAAATGGAACGTTAAGAAAAATAGCGAAAATTCAAGATGGTGGGGACTGATTCCCCTTAAGTCTTGAAAGCCGATGACGACGAAGCGAGGTGAGAATGGAGGAGCGCAGTAATGCAAGGGCGAGGATGCGGGAAACCCCCGAGAAACCCAGGACCAGCGGCATCATCCGACCCGGGTCCCACTTGCGGAAATCCGGGAGTGATCCCGACGGGAATTGAACCCTACTCGCCTTGGTGGGAGGTGAGTGCTCTGATCACTACGCCACCGCGGCCGTCTGGGGATATTGATGTGAAATGAAAAAGCGACTTTTACAGAAATATCCAGCCACACCAGAATGGCGCGGCCGGTCAGCGTCGCGACGTCAACAACCAACCACCGTCTTGTCCAGCTGGCAGTCCAGCCAATAGGGAACCTTGCCGTTGCCAGTCAGGCACGTGACCTGTGTGCAGACCCTCGCGCAGCCAATCAGAGAATGGGTTCTCCAACGTGAAAATAACCACGACGCCGTTTTGTCTGAGAGGCCGTGTTGCTGCTGTGGTAAAGCTACTTTCCTCTCGCCTGGGCGAACCGTGTTCGATTCCCGGCGAGGTCACTCCCGTGTTTACACACGTGGGAGTCGTGCCTTACGTACCGCTGGTCGGTGCGTTTACTCGAGGGTCTCCCTCTTCTCCCGCTCTTGCAATCCGGCACTGCTCCGCACTCACCTCGCTTCACCCTGCTCGGCTCTGAAGACGCCGATGATAAGAACCGCCCAAACCACTTCACTCTCCAATCCACGACGGTGTGTAGAGATGCTGTTTACTAAATGCCGACCTAACTTTCGATGCCAACAGTCGCCTCGATCACAGAGTGGATGAGTACAGAAGCAACTTAACAGCTATTGCCACCGCGAGAAACAACACTTGTATGTTGGCAATCCTGAATGAGTAAATTCCTACACAAAAGTAATGAAAAATTAAGAGGGTTACAGTCATAACTGCTATAAATAAGACGATTAATATGTAGAAATATCGTTGCAGATTAAACAATATATATATTCTAATATTATCATTACTTTACATAATGAAACATCATTATCACATAATAAACAGCTGTGTAGAAGAGTCGTACCTCTTGAGAGTTTTCAGCTTTTGTATAT
>NQII01004064.1:144360-156471 GCA_002778355.1 Clitarchus hookeri | reverse complement strand
TATATATTTAAATAATGACTTAACAAGAGAATAAAAACCGCTCGCTCATGTATTTCAATTGGTTAAAAAGATCCAGAGAAAAAGCGATTAGCTCATATCGAAAATGGTATTTACACCTATGACGTAACCCTTGTAAAAATTTGGTTGGTAAAATTTTATTAAGCACATTTGTAACAGCTGCTGTCGCATACGCCCGTGCCTACAAAGGGATAACGCTGTCCGAAATAATTTTTGCAACGGTTACGAAACACTGGTATGTGAAAGGTCTTGTTGCTGACCCAGTTGGAATTCTTTGGAGGAAACTTTCAACCATGCAACCGTCGTTATTGAGATTACTTAACATTACATTTTACCATTTAAGATGATTATGTAGCGAGAGAAGAGATGCCGGCAAAATACCTCGTTTTGCAACCGTATTTTCTCTTCTCCACTCGTTTGCACATCTCCATAGGTCGGAGTTGCAGCGCATGTCGCCTGACCGGGCGGTCTTGATCGCATGACTAAACGCGGCGTTTGATTGAGACTCGCACCGCCCACAGCGCAATTCCGTGGCCCAATTAACGACGCAGCTTGCATTCCAGTTTGCGAGAGGTCAATCACCGTTCCGTCTAGACAGCTTTGAGCCCAGAACTCCAGCCAGCGTCGCCACCACAGAACGGACAACCGTACGCGAGTAAAATTGTGGAATTTTTTATTAAACCTTTAGCCCCAGTGTCCGTGACGGAGGGAAATTTGGACGTAAAGGACATTGACGGTTGGTACTACTGTGCAAAGCGAGAAGCCACTGTCGTGTGCTTTGAGAGGTTGATCTGTTGGTAACGTGACTCGCGAAGGTTTCTGCACATCTCGTTTATGGGCGGTTAACGCTCTATTGAACGGATTACGCAGAACTTTGTTTATAGTTTGTGAGAAGTGGAGTGGAGAGATTCAGGTGGTTCTCAACAAAGAGGTATTGAGAGCCTGTGAGGGTGAAGTGAGGTGAGTATGATGCAGCAGCGGAATTCGAGGGTGATCTCGGGAGATCCCCGAGAAAACACTTCGACCAGCGTCACCGTCCAGCACGATTCCCACATGCGAGTCTCCGAGAGCGATCCCGCCAGGTATGGAACCCGAGTCACTTAGGTGGGTAGAGAGCAGAACAATCTCTACGCCACCGCAGCTCTCAGGGTGCGGCACGCACGCTAGAAACGAATACAGGATATACTAAAATATTATATTATCATAACGCTTATGATCTTAAAGTAATTCAGGACTGAACGCGCTGGCGCCGTCTGTATTAATGCTTATCTTAAGGGATAGGACAATTTCGTCTTTTGCACTACCTGTATGATAGACTCCATTGTCCTATGTGTTTCCGAGCCTCGTCTTTCTTCCCATTGGCTGTTGCTTCATGTAGCCAGTTTTACTTCAGGCCAGGTGGCACGAGATTCACTATTAGAACACATCGCAGGATGTCCTAATATTTCAAGGTAATAACAAAGCTATTTATTTCTGGGATAATTTATCAGTGGTGCCCATTACTGTAACTATCGCGTACTAGTATGTGAGACAGTGTCAATCCTATCAGTCAGTGTCCTCTGTCTGGGACGTTGCATGTGAAGTGGCTTGAATGGTCTGCACTGTACACAGCAGAACACACCATCCAATGGGAACGGTGCCCTACGTTTGGGAGACATCATTCGCTGCTGAGAATATGTTCCCTCATAAACCACTGCTACCATTGACATAAAGCACAGATAGAGTTATATTGGTCTCGATGTAAGACAGAGCGTCTATTGGATATCAATACAGTTCCGAAGAAAATTTTGTTTGTTGAAACGCCTGAAATAATATTCTTATTTTTGACTGAAAGTATTAATATACACTAATACATGGAGGGACACAGATGAAGATGAAAATAATTGAGTATTACTGTTGCCTATGCATAACATATGCATTTCTTAGTATTTTACTATCAGGATAATGCGCCAGTATAACTTCACCGTACCAGAAATTTCACGCAGAACGGAAAATTTAAACACGTTTTAACCACACGTCAAGCTTCATATCTTTAGACAGTAATATTTCAAACGCGTAAATTTTTCTTTTTTTTTTCCAACCAGGGTTCACAGGAAAAAAAAAAAGGAGAGAGAGAACATTCTGCTTTCATCCATTCAGCGCACAGAAAGTAACGGCTAACGCGAACAATAACCGCAGCGGGGCAACAGTTAACTAATACCCAGGCATATTTATGTCCGTGACGAATAGCCTCTGAAAAAATGTGCTGGAGCGAGAGGGCCGATGTCAGGAGACTAGGCATATCTGCGTGGGAACACATTTAATAACCCCCTCCCCTCTTCACCTTCAAGCCCATTGCGAGTGTTGATGATATCTGTGCGCATTGCCGTAGTTCGTGGTGTGAATCATGGAAGGGGGTGAGCGGGTACCTCCCTCCCCCCCCCACACACTGTCAAACACAAGGAACACGTATCATTCGATGTGCTTGCTGCAGTGAAATACTGCCTACCAGAGAGTGAGCTGGTAGTTGGAAAACCTTGTTGAGTGCCTTCAACAAGCAGATACCACGAGTACAGTTTAGTTTTTTTTTTTTTTTTTTTTTTTAAGAATGTCATTTGTTAGGTTTCTGTTTTCGATATTTTGAATGTTCGCGGGAGTTCACTGCAATCGCGCGCATCATTTGAATTCGTTAATCTGGATAGTCACTGTATGTTAATATTTATGGACATGCTAGACTTCAATATCCTACGTCCACAACCACAGCTTCCTTCAGTTATTGGCCGCGTGTCTATGTGAGAAGACATGTTCCTATTTGACTGAGCCAATCGTAATAAAGTACTCTTGATAATGAACGTCCGTGATTCGCGTGCAGACACTTCAGGAACGTGACATTTAAGATCAGTCAACCACGAAAGGGCATATGAACAGAATGGTTTTGGAGTACAACTGGTCTTGAAGACTTTTCGTGAAAAACACTTGTTCCTATTAATAATTGGGTGGCCCTAATCACAGGTGCCTAACGGTGCATGACAGACCATCATCCGGTTGAATCCTTGGGATCGAATGCAGTTTCGTGTGATGTAAGCAACAATGAATCAGTTTAAAGTGTTATGATAGAGTGTTATGCGTGTTAATAAAATGATTTGCGAAAAGTCCCTGTTATTCTCGTCTGTGAATGGTTAACTCTGGCAACACCAAACACGCCGCGTGTTGTTTACTCGTTGCAATAAGCACGTTCGACTCGAGTACAGCGAACACCTAAATATTAAATGACTGCAACACTTCAGCTTGTAAGTGAATTCCGACCAAATGTGTCAGCTGATGTCTGAGCTGGTTTCAGATAGGCAGGGAGTGGAACATTTCTTGAACTAAATTTAGGACAAGCTGGGCTTCAAACTCAAGTACATTGCTGTTATGTTATCGATTGGTTCACAGTTTATTGTACCCGCCCAAGTAAACTCCAATAAAACAGACCTGCAAGAAAACAAGTGAATTAAGTGTGTGCGCTGTATCTCATTTGGCTGGTGATCTGACAGGGTTGTGTACAAGTGCGTGTGTCCTCATGTTTTATAAATGCGTGTGTTCAGGGGCTCTGTAGGCGTGTGCGTGTGTGCGTGAGTGGCGGCTTGTGAAAATGTAGTCGATGCTGACGATTATTATTTCGATTATGCGACTGTAGGTTCTTTAAACGTGAATCTGTTAATATGAATGTCCTGAACAGCGAAAGTGTTTTTCTCTCTCATTCTTTTAAAAATTATTTGCTGAATCAAGTGTAAATAATATTCTTTTTATTTTTAATTAACCAGTGCTAGTTGATGAACTGTTATAGTAAATTTAAGTGACATTTTGAATTGTTAACTGCAGCATGTGGATCTAAATTTTAAAATGTGGTTAAGTGGAAGAGAAGGCATGTTGCCATAACCTCGCCACAATATTAATAAAGACGTTATCTAATCTTAATAATTCATGATTTATCACACCTGAGCCGTAACGTCGCTAGTATAAATATAGTCGAAATAAATTAATAAATCAATAATAGCTCTTTTGCTAGCCCTCGTTTAGTACAAAATAAGTTATTTTTCCTGGATAAATTAGACGATTTATTTCACTTTTCATCATATAACATTTCATTTCATGAACTAAATAATTTAATAACATTGACTTCTTATTTTATTCAATAATTTTCAATACTAAGTTATTTATTAATTGTATTTATGAAATGCCCTTCTGAAGACGAGGTTTGACTCTCATTGACTGGGGGGTGTAGGGAGAGAAGACATTAGCCCCGCTGACATTCTCTGAGAAGGGTCTAGACATTCAGATGTGACAAAAGAAAACGAATAGTTAGCCAATCTTCAGTTCTTGCACATCTTTCCTCCAGCCAACTACTCCTTTTGAAAATTACTGCACTTTGTCAGCTCGGTTGGTGTGCGAGGTCTGCATCCTACCTCGCCACCCACATTGAACGGGCGTTGCTGAAGTGTGATTACAACACTTATTTATACTCTTAAACATCTGAAAAGCATATGCGTGCCTCAAGCGTAACAATGAGCACAATAATGGCCACTTTCACTGGAATAACGTTAAAAAATAGTTCTTTTGATTAAACATTTTTACTCTCTTGTTTAAAAAAAATCCATACGGAAAAATATTTCTAAGAAATATTTTTTTAACGGAGAACACGATTCCAAGTTAACCTTTATTCTACCATTCGCGAGGTTTTGTTAGATAAAAACAGCAAATAACGTGCCAAGCAGACAATACACAGTACGGGGCAATGCACTTCCATTCGAGAAAGCTGCTTAAAAACGAATTTTTTAATGCAAAGCTGATTCAAGAAAAGCGGTATGCTGCAGTTCGCGTTGTTTTTTTATTTTTCTTTGCCAATTTTTTTATTTTGTACACATCAGAGGTGAAAAAACTTTCTCTAAATTACAGACAGTATAGTGTTGTGTTGACTCAAACACTGTGCAACAACGAGCAAAAAGAACGCAGTACAATGACACAAAAGTTCTAAAGGAAAACAGCACAAGAACTAAACGAGCACAAACAGAAATTTTCCCGGGAACCATTTATAATTCTTTTATATTCAGCCTTACGAAAGAAAAATTGTCATTAAACTGTTACATATAAAACAGAGCGTACATAACTGCTTATAAAACAATACAAATGCGAATGAAATACGTTAATCTGACGGACAATTATATCGGTTACTCTCTGTTTAGTTCAAATAGGAGGAATTTGTGTACAAGTAGGTTAATACTATTATTTTTGCTTGTAGTCCTACGGTATCAATTTCTCGATGATTCTTTACATTAATTTTCTTACGAAGCTGTTGAATACGTAGTTGCCTTAAATTAGTAAATAAGCACGTTTTCGAAAGTCCTATTGCAACTGAAAACCAACAGTTTATTGTTGGAGTGAATTGGAATATTTATTGGTCAGGTCTCTTATAACTGTGCCTCAAATTATGGGTACACTTTAGAAACACTTTATTTGCTACAACGCATGATTTGTTGCCGCAAAGAAAATGCTGGTGATATATGAACCATTGCAAAGTAGGTTTTCCACAAATGTGATTTTTGTTTGTTCTGTATATTAATGAATATAATAACCTTGCATGTGGTTACGATAGTTTTGCAGAAGATTTTGTGGTAACGAAATTGACGCTGTTAAATAAAATTGTGCTCTGAAAAGCAACTGTGATTAAAAATATAAAACTACAAAACTATAAAACTAGGAGCGCTTAGAGACGCAAAACACCACCAGCAGTGTTACCAAGCCATATGTAGGTTATGTCACGTACAAACATGAACCACAATAGAATAACGTCACAACTTCGGAAGAATTGAGGTTAGTGATTAAGAGAATCACTGCACTTCAAGTCAGAGTGGCATTGAACGTCTGTAGTGAGACTACACATTTTCTCAGTTGCAGTTTCATAACTGCAGAATATAATAATTAATTAATTTTTGCGTCCAGGCAACTGTTACGTACTGAACATTTTAATGTACGATATAACACTTTAAAATAGCCTTCGTGCGAAATAATATGTTTTTACCATAATCGAAAGAAGCTCAAAGAATATTAAATAAAACATTTGTAACAGAACATCTAATGTTTCTGTAACCTTATCTTTGAATTAGAGAAAAACTGTGTTACTCAAACTAAAATAGCCTCAAAGAAATGATTTTATTTTCTGTACAAAACTAAGTGTAAGGATTTGTTAGAGTGTGTCAAACCATTTTGTAATCCGTACTCTTTATGGAGCAAAAAGTATTTCGAGAAGTGCTTTCCTAAGACAGTAAAAGTTGCACAGAAATATAGTCAACTTTTGCCCAAATCAAAGCCGAGACGGAAGAACATGCCGCCTGTTATGCGATATGCTGTGTTTTCACAGCGCACATTCAATTACATTGTGAGAAATATTAATTTTGCAGGTACCAAATATATTTTCTCTAAAATATTTGTTTACACTGGACAATATTTTGTTTGCGCAACTAATCTTTTGTTGCTCCAAATAATTTGCAGTATTTCCTTCGAACCAAATAAATCATTTAAAAATAATTTGTCGAGTCGAATAATTGTTTGGTTGTTCCAACATAGCACATGTTTTTTACAAATAACTATTTTACAAACAACTATTTTAAAAGCACATTCAACTATTCTGTTTTGTTACCGTAAACATTATTCATATAGTGATAGTGTAAGTCAATATTTCGTTCGAAGCGAATGAGCATTTGGTTATCTGGAACAATCTGATGTATATAAATTCAGCTTGGCCCAGTACACGCATTTATTTGGTTTACTGTAGAGTTATCCAAATAACTGATTGCCTTTGTTCGAAAATACTGCTAGAAAGTTAGTTTGTAATTTTTGTGGCAGTTATAATAGGGATAGTGTTTGTTAGTGCAATTATTGATGCCTAGTCTTGGTATAAACAAATAAAAAATCCCAATAAGACACGTTCAACAGGAAACAAATAGTAAAGCTGTAAAACTTGAATCATTTATTTACGAAAATATCCTTTATTAAATATTAGGAATCTCAATACATTCCAGCTTCATTAGTAGTCACGTAAGCCGAGATTGCCAAGGCGTAGCGTTCAATTGCTACAGCTAAGCTTACGGAACTTGCGTTCAATTGCTACAGCTAAGCTTACGGAACTTGCGTTCAATTGCAACAGCTGAGCTTACGGAACTTGCGTTCAATTGCAACAGCTGAGCTTACGGAACTTGCGTTCAATTGCAACAGCTGAGCTTACGGAATTTGGTCCTGTTCTCAACTTTTTTTTCTGTGATAACCGAAGCTGTTAAATGTACGTAGAATAAAACAAATATTTAGTTACACCAACCAAAACTTCGAGGATTGTGGCAACCAAATATCAACAAAAAAATTATTTTGTTTCACCAACTCGTATTTAACTGCCCCTACACAAATAATTAATTTTGTAGCGCCATACAAACTTTCTTTTATTCAACATCTTTCCCTCAGTGAAAGCATGCGTAAAATTCACAGCCAAGTAGATGGACGTTATTTTGCTACCTATTTTGGGCGTTCGTTGTATATTGCTACAAGAAATCTGGATGTGTGCTTCACTCTCAGCAAAGGGGCAGGCGTTCCTTTTTAGGGAATCAATGTTATTCTGGCTTTCAAAATTTTCTCGGCGAACGCTTTGTTTTAGTATTAAAAAATTAAACCAAAAAACGTAAAACAAATAATGGTTTGGATGTTTACGAGTATACATTTTCCTTGAATGGTTCCCAACTCACCCACGTAAAGACATGGAATTAAGATTTTAGCATAAGGAAGGCAGCTCAGATATCAGCTGACCCCTTCTGTCCCGAACTCATTTACAAGCTTAAGTGACGTGACGTCAGATGTAGAAACGTCTATATGTTTCTAGCTGTTCGGTACAACGGAGAGAGTTATGAAAGATACTCTTCCTGAGACTGTAAGGTTGACTGGAGGCTAGAAAGAACAGCGTCTCATTATCTTAAGTCATTTCCGTTGTTCTTATTTGGTTTACGAGAACTCTTCATCTCTATATTTTATATATAATAGGCATATTTTATATATTTTTATTTTACATATAATAGGATAATTTTCCTTGAGCCTGATGTCAGCCAGGTCCTCCCTAGTACTCGCGCAGGTTCACTTCCTACAATCGTCTCGGTCTGTACCTTGACCCCTTCTTTTTATAACACTGCAACACGAAGGAAGCCAATCAGAGAGAAGACCCGTTCCCACACAGCCTCGTGCAGTCAATCAGAGAATGGGTACTTCCCACCTGTATCGAGTCACTTCACTGGCGGTGATGATCACAGGAAGTCACACACCTGATGCATGTGGAGAGTGTGTCTTATCACCAACACGTCAATTTGTTTTCATAGCACATTTTTCACGAAACAGCTGGTGATTATGTCAAGGGTAGTCCACACCCGGTCGACGTAGCATTTGCCATGTCCCGACCACCCTAGTTTCCCGACTTGCACGAGACCGGATGCAACCGTTCCCGACCGGAGGAAGCGAGGTACTGCTATGGCGGACACATTCAAGCTGCACCTGACGTCACTAACATGGCCGCCACAAAACGTGGATCAAACTCTGGCGTGTCTCTACACCGCCTGAACATAACTGTCATGCCGTTTTGCTTCTGAATATTTACTTTCTCTAAGCCGGAGCCTTCATTGTCCGAAAGCAAACTTAGCTCTTCTCATGTGGTCGTCAGCAGTTTATGGTAGAAACATTCTTCGATGGTTGGCAGATAGGGCCTAACGTTTCGTCAACAGCGAGATCATTAGAAAAAAAGCATGTTTGTACATATAAGGGAGTTTTTATTATTTTTATAAATATTGTCGTTATTATGGAATGGAAAATATATTCGATTTCGCTTTGAAATATGAAGATAACGCCTAGAGTTGTTAATGTTTTTATATGTTATACCACACTGGTTTGTACTAGTGGTTTCCCAAGCAACAAAAATACGTCACGTATAAAATAGCTTCTTCTTTGCACGAAAGTTCCTACGTGCTATGCCACTTCTTTTCAAGTTTACTTTTTAAGTAGATGTAGCAATTGTGACTCAAAACTACGCAAACATTTTACGGCATTATTTTTAATATATAAAATGTCGCACCTCCACTTGGTAGCGTTCACTATGTACGAACTCAATTTAAAAAATGAAATATTTACGTTTCAACGTGATATTATTATATTTTTCTACTTCTGATCCGTAATGTTTATTTGCTTGTTAAAAATGTGGCCCAATAATGCCCTGAGTGTCTGTTTACATTTGCAAAACACTATGTTAAAAATTAACATGAAAGGTCTTATTGAACTACGAAACTTGTGCAAGCTATCCTGAGAGAAGCTGTATTTGTGCCTCATGAATTTTTCAACAATTCTGATTGGCGATAAAAGCATAACGTTTAAATATTTTCTTAAGCTCGGAATGTAGTTTAATATCCAGCATTAAAGAAAAACTGAAATATGAGATTTCCACTACAAGTTTCGCGACGACAGTTGCTGGTATAATGTATACAAATTTCATGAGCTTCAATTATTTCAACCTGTGAACGAGTGTTTTACGCCATGCTGCGTATTACTGAAGGACAACGCACCTGGGGGAAAACATTTTTTTGACACAAAAGCGAACGAAGTCATTCATCACGCCCCCACACAGCGTTGAAAGTTTTAAGGTTTTTAGCCACGATTTATGGAGCTAAAAATTACACCAGTCTTTCCTAAATATCCCATCCAATTAAGGTGATCGTAGTTGGTACCGCTCCACCCCCCAATCCTTCGGTGGACAGCCTGGAATGTATTTTTTTTTCCTGCCATCCTGCCAGGTGTAGCGAAGGATAGCTATGGACTTCAAGTCACGATCTCCCCCCTCCTAGTTAACCAAAAAGAGAAAGCGTGGTGTTGTCATGTCGTAATTCTCTTGTTGCACGTGCCGGCACATAGGCGGTGTGCTCTTTGCTTACGCGTGCTGTATTCACGTCATCAGACCCCAGACACCGCTACATTAACACATTCCTACAAATAAACACGCTTCTCTGACTTTATGTAGTTATCAATGTATTTATTTGACGACTTGTTTCTCTATGTAGCGAGATTATGGCGTCATCGCCGTGTCTTCCACTTAACCACAGGTAAGAAAATTACACTACGTTAAACAATAGAAAAGACACAGAGATGTTGGTCTGAGTTGATATTAAAACTTACAAACTTAAAAGTAAATATTTACAGACTGTATGTTGAAAACGTATAAGTTAACCAAAGCATATCAGTTCGATTAAAGATAACTACCGACTAAAAATAATAAGCAAGGGAAATAGTGGCTGTATCAACTTAATGTTTACCATAACAGTCTAGTGATTCCGCACATTTGTACGACAACGTACAGCACATGCAAATATCTGCCAGTAATTTGTTATAAAAATGGAAAACGATTATGCAAATTGAAGCAACCTTCCATAAATACGCACTTGTTACACCTAAATTCAAAAAATAAATCGCTTCATTATGTTGTGTTTTTTGAAGGAGTGTTTGTGGATATCTGAAATATGTTTTTTCATTTATATTTTCCAGTGAATAAACATATGGAAAAACACAAAAATTAACAGAGAATTTAGTATTTCAACACTACAGCAATTACCTTATGTACTTTTATATGTTGCGTGATGAGAAGAATGTAGTTAATTTTACAAGACACAAGAAGATTTTCAGTTCCCCGTCTTCTTAAGTGGTTTGATTTGATGCTTTTTATAATTGACGGTTTCTGCTTACAGTAAATATACTACTAATATATTACTAGTTGTGTGTAAAATTTGGAGGAAATAGGTGTGCTGGTTGATATATGGCATAAAAACTTCAGTTTCTCATTTGGCACTATCGTACAAAAGGCCTAACAACAGGCCCTGTATAGGCATATCTGATTCGTCGAATAGATAATGCCGATGTAAATGTTTGGTTGAAATTTGTAGAATTATATGATAGACATGATTATATTATGTATATAATTTATATTCTACAATTTAGAAAAAAATGTGTGACCCAATTAAATTGTGTACGTTTACAAGGTCCAGTGTAATAGTATTTGTATGAAAAATTTGTTGGCAATTCGATTATCGTTTTACGAGATATCTCATATTTGTTGCGTTTTATCACCTGGCACTATATTATAAAAAGTTGACAAAATATGATCTATAGAAACATATTTTATGGTTCTGGTGGTTACTCTCAAATACAAAATTTAATTGCAAGCAGTTTATTTTTTCATGGTTAAGACAGATTTATCTAAATGGGTTATATGTCAGCCATACCGTAAATAAGGCCAGACACACTTAAACATGGCCTGCTGTAGCACTACTTGTGTGCTAAGTTAGGTGGGGATCGGTTTGTGGGTCCCTAATATATGACATACAAGCTCATATTTATCATGTGGCGTTCCTTGCATTACTGTATTGGCACAATCTATGTTTGTCATAGATACTGCTACATATTAAAGTCGGCTGAAATTGTTTCAGACATATTACTTAATAATCAAAAATATTTACTTTTGAAAATTTGTGCTAACCTCCTTAATCCACATAAATTTATATGGGCTACAAAAGTATAAATTCCAACCTGAATTTGTTGAGCATCAGTTATTTTTTTTCCAGTGATAGGACACTAAAGTTTAATGTTTCATGTAGTGCTATCTTCCAAAATGGCTCACAAATTAGTTTATACAGAAGCTTAATTGATGCTTGCGTACATACAGCCAGTATATAAAGTTAGGCTGGAATTGTTACATGGTTTCATATATATAACATAGTAGTCTATAATGATTATGCGGTCGTCATTTTGAAAATAATAGTCTTGGCCTACTAAAACATGCCACTTTATATGACGTACCAAAGTATTACCTTAGTATCAAATTTAGTAGGAATCAGTTGATTGTTTCCCGAAATATGCCAATATAAAATTATTTTTCATGTAGCGCTATCTTAAAAAATGGCAGACAAGAGAGGCTAAGTTTTGACACATTAAATTATCGTAAAAGATTATTTCTGCACGGCAATTTTGATCGGAACTGATTCAAAGGTATTGTAGATATTGCAAATT
>NQII01004064.1:128288-144326 GCA_002778355.1 Clitarchus hookeri | reverse complement strand
TGCCGCCACTTTGAAAAATATGTCGTATCAATTTAAATTGTATATATGAATATGGCCCATAAATGAATAACTGATATGTCAAGTGTGACAACAATTGGTTGCGAAGTTACCGATATGTAATGTTAAAGCTTAATTTTCATTTTACACTCTTTTCCAAAATGAATTATTTATAACATTAACCATTTATAAATGTTTTGTCAATGTAACGAATTTGGTTCAAATTGGTTTAATGGTTCCCGAAATATAATTAATAAACTTTATTTTTCAATTTGCACTATTTTCCAAAATGGCGAATTAAAATAGTACCGCTTTCTAATTCCAATACCTATATCATACACTATCAAAGTGCCGATTTTGGTAAAAATAGGTTGACTGGTTCACGAGATATAATGGAAAACTTTATTTAATCAATATGCACTAACTACCAAAATGGCAGATAAAAGTGATTATAGCTTCCTACTTTAATGCTTATGTCATGTCCTACTAACATACGAAATTTGGTTGAAATTTGTTAAATAGTTCCCGAGATTTAACATAGTGCCATACATATTCAGCCGCCATTTTGAAAATAAGTACCCGCCGCGATTGAAAATATAAAATTCTTATGCCATTACTTTTTACTAAATGTGGACGTAGGTTGGTGAAATTCTGTTGACAGGTTTAAAAGTTATTAACGGAGCGCCTACATTCCAGAAAGACATTCGGGTGAATTCCTGTCTTGCCTTCGGAAAGTAGGCTGTAAATGACATGAATCATTATTGTGCAAATCATGTAACTCCTAAGAATGTCTAACCAAGTAACCTGGAATTTACTGTTCTATACGAGGTGATTATCTCTGTTCGAGAGCATGGCTTTGGAAATTTTCAAACTTATAAATGGATTCAGTATTAACCACAAACTAAATAAATGTTCATTATTTACAAACAGATAAAACCCCATACAGAGTTTGACATTGCAGTTTCGTGTCATTATGCTTTTATGCTTATAGTTTTACGGAGACATTTTATAATGCATTTGTATAAAAATCACTTGAGCAACTGAGCTGCTAGTGTCACAGAATCAAGGAAGATTATAAAAAAAAAATTATGAAATACACAAACTTGAAAATTTCTATTAACTGGCATATATAACGCAGCTAAATACAGAATGATTCATGACAATATATATCGATTAAATTAACCCGTTACTTAAGATATACAAACGCTAATCATCAATTCATATCATTGAAACACTAAATTTCTTGATAAATTTTAGTATTGTTATACGTGTATTATATTCTCAACAAATTCTGGAAACGCTAATTCTGTGAATTACGCCGTATAAAAGTAAGTGGTATGTCTATTGGGACAAAATTATTAAAATTGTAACTAACATCCTCAAGTAATGAGGCAGGTAGTCATTTTTTGCTATAGTTAGTTGCAATATATTGTTCTTCCAAAAAAATGTAAGGGAATACACACGCTCACACACACAGAAGCAAATATGACAGATTTTAAATTGCATAATTTTTCTTGAAACACTGTTTACCAAGAAACAAGTAAAATTTGAATATAATTATTTATACACTATATTGTATAAACCTAAAACTTATGCAAAATTTTGGCAATAAAAAAACAACATGAAATTCTCTGGTTCTGAACAATGTTAGAGTATAACCTAAACATCGTAAGGAAAAAAAAAGTTTTATTCTGTAGGAACATTACCATATCGGAAAGCTAGGCGTTGTCAATTGAAATTGCTGAGACTGTTAACGGACTCATGGTCCATGTTTGTGGTTTCTGGTTTCGAACGGTGTGAGTCGAGTTTATTGACAATACGAGTAATATGCATGTAGCCCTGCCGATCTGCTAATGAATGAGTGAAGAGATTTGGACGGCTCTTTACATCGAGGTCTTGAGAGACGATGAGGGTGAAGTGAGGTGAGTATGGAGCAGCGCCGGAATGCAAAGGGGAGGGATACGGAAGATCCCCGAATAGTCCGGCACGATTCCCACATGCGAAAATCTTGGGGCGACCCAGCTGGGAATCTAACCTGGTTCACCTTGTTGGGAGGCAAGTAGTCTAACCACTACACCACCGCGGTCCCGATGGAGATTAAATCCACATTTATTTAACAGCATCTTATAAGAACACTACAGCCAAACGACAACGGTTTTCCTAAGTAAAAAAAAGTATTTTGTTACAGACAATCAAAAGGACAGGATTGACTCCAAGTAATTTAATTGAGGCAAAATCAACCCGGCACCCCATAGGATGATAATCTGCCAATTATCATTCTTTGGTTGTGTACAGTTATAGTTAGAGACCTGATGATTTCGGGTATTCATTTTGGGACAAGAAAGAATACAAAACACGTGTGTTTATATAACTTCAGCGATTGGTCCACACGATGTTTGACACCTCGTGGAGAACGATAGTCCAATCGTCGCCTTCCACTGTGAGAGCAGACAGCCAATGTGCAGCCGATATCGGCAGGTTTGTATGAAATACTGTAGGGTCTAGCCTGCAGATCATTGAAGTCGCGAATTTTTCATTTCTCTGGTTATAGTTTATCCTGGGTTACTTCCAACTTTTCTGAAGCCCTGCTAAAGTTCTACTCCCAGGTTATTCCTCCAGCTCATACAAACAAAGAAATAACTTAGTCTACAAAATTAGACCAAAGAGGGACAACGCACCGAACTCGTGCGCTCTCAGTGAAATTATACTTTGCATGATAAATAATTCTTAACATGTATTAACCACACACCTATTTTGTATTTGATTTTTATTCATAATAACTACAGATTTTATAAATGAAATATAAATAAATGTTCAGTTTAACCAACAATTAGGTTAGTTACTTTAATATATTATTTTATGTTAAAAGAAGTACGAAACGCTTGTAATACGTGATATATTTAGGAAACAGCCACCCACGGCGTATATGGGGTGAATTTGAAGGTTTGATCCATAAATAATGAAGGAAACCGAGAATAGACCATAGATAGGGACACTCGATTTTCAGAAGGAAAAAAAAAACAGATTTTATGAAGATATTATATTTCGAAAACCTTAAATTCACTCTAAGTGTTTGGTGTTATTCTACATATTTCTTGTGACATACGCGTTTACTGTTTTTGTCAAAATAAAAATATATTGCTTTTTGCTAAATTGAACTCGTATTTATATTTTATTTATAATGTATAATATTTCAGTTATAGTTCATAAGAATGAAAACAGAGGGAAGATACGTAAGTTGGTAATGCCCAGTAAAAAAAGGTTTTTATGCAGAATGTTGTTACACTGAGTGCGTATGAATGAGGTGCGTGTGAATTTGGTGTAATTTTCTGGAGTTAGCTAAGCTTTGTTTGCACGAGGCGGAGGGGTAGCTTGCAAGTAGAACTTCACCAGGCCTTCAGAAAAGTCGGCGGGAGTAACCACGACGGACTGTAAACAATGTATTACACGTGGGCATCGTGATAAAAGTTGTGAGCAAACGATGATTAATTATACTCCATCCACGGTTACTTCCAACTTTTCTAAATTCCTGCTGAAGTTCTACTTCCCGGATATTCCTCACCCTCATTCAGACTAAGCTAAACCGTGTCTAGCAAATTATTAGAGCACTGCATTAGTGCGCAATCTCGATAATAATATTTTGCATAAGAACTATTTTTTTACTAGGTATTCCCCACACAGCCATTTTCTCTCTGATTTTGTTCGTATTAATTGTAAAATAAATATTTTAATTTAAAAATTAAATGTAAGTAAATGCTAAATAGAATTTAAAAAAAGGTATTTTTATAATAACAGAAGTATGAAACGCTTGTGATATATGGCATACTTGGGAAACAATCAAGCACGTTTTACATAGGGTGATAATTTGAAAAGTTAGTTTCGAGAAGTGTGAATAACTCGTGGGTAGGGTAGACTATAAAGCGTGTCCCAGGGCCAAGTTCGGCGACGAGTGTTACAGCATTGCGCAGGCGCGCGGGCCGGGAATGCGCGGTAAGCCACGCCCCATCGGGCGCAGCCCACATGCGCGCTCGGCGGAACTGGGAACTCGACGTAGGCCGACGGCAAGTTGTGCAACGAGGGATACGAGTGCAAGCCGGAGGGCAGCAAATGTACGCGTGTGTGTGTGTGCCTTGCAGATCACCTTACAGCGCTGCTGGAATGTGCGAAGGACGTGCGCTGATCCGTCACCTCCCTTACCCCGCTCTACTTCTCACGCCGTCCTCCAGTACCGAAGATGGTGGAGTGGTTAGACTGCTCGCCTCTTTCTATCCCCGGCGGGGCCGCTCCCGGTATGTGGGAATCGTGCCGGACGATGCCGCCGGTCGGCGAGTTCACTCGGGGATCTCCCGTTTCCTCCGCCGTCTCATTCCGGCGCTGCTCCATACCCGCATCGTTTCACCCTCGTCGGTTCGCAAGACCTCGATGTCAAGAGCGGGCCAAATCTCTTCGCTCGCTCACTCGCCAACGTTGGTTTTCGATAGCTACATCAGCAGCGAAGTTGACGAATGGAGGAACACGGAGAGTGGCAACCTCGCAGCTTGCACGGACACTCTACCTCCTCCTACGCTCACAGTTGCACGGGAAAGGTGAACGTCGATGCTGCTGATAGGACGACGCGGGTCAGGGGTCGTTGCGGGTGAGCTACCACGCTTTAGACTCGCACTTCACGTGCAGCGAGGCACGCTTCTCATTATCATCACTCGACCCACCCCACCCTGGGTGTTTCATGAATCGCGTATTGCCAGCAAACATTTCCACATTGTAAACTACCAAACATTTCATCACAACAACTATGTTTAAAACATGTAAAGCAACTTAAGTTTTACAGGAATTCTCAAAAGTTTCGTTCGTTTATTTTTATGACCTCATAACGTCAGTGTGGTGCAAGTATTGTTGATAATACTTAAGACGAAGCATTCGAGTTGGGACAAATTGTGATTTAGCTGAGCTTTGTGACCACTGTGAAATATGTGGCAATTACCAATCAATTAACTGGAAATGATTGCGCTTGCCACAATTCGACTGAATACAGTTTTGTCACGCGGGCACGTGATTGGTCTTAAAACGACGGTTAATAAATCAGCATGTCAAAGTTGTTGATTTGTGATAATAACCCCTTGGTTCCGCCGTTTACTAGGGATTGAGTGATGACAAATGAAGCTAAAATTGATTACTGTCGATGAAACGAATCACCCTGAATATTTACAACAAATATTTGCTTTGTTCTCTTTCCAGCATCTTTCTTTTCGCAAAAAAATACTATACAACAATATTTCCAGATAATAAATTGCAGGGAAACAGAATAGTGCGACAAATACGCTTCTTCGATGTTTGTTAATGTAGGCGACAATTTTTTATTAAGCTAAATAACAATCGGTCTCTAATTTTTGAAAAAAAATAAAAAATAAAATTTATTTTTATGGAATGTGTACAAATTCTTTTTTTTGACTCATAAATGCTAATAACGTTTGTATATCCTGGTTATATTCGAATTAAACCAGTGAAATTTATGTAATGCTTTGTATTTAACATAAATAGTATAGGCCTATGCAAGTACGTCCGCATGGTGTTTAAACCGAATATGTATCTCATTATACACCAGTGCTCTTGTTAACAACCATTCAAGATATATTCCGAACAAAGCCAATCCGTTCTTTGTAGCGCAGTACACTCCAAGCACGGTACTGTGCATACTAAACACTTGTAAGCAGTTTCATTTTGATGTGCTACACAGTACTCTTAGCATTAGTTTCTTTTTATACAACTTATAATCTTTTCTAGACTAAGTGCCTTTAACAAAAGAGATACAACTGCATTGAGCGTTCCTCGAAATAAAATTTCCTTTCTGCTTTAAAATGTTCATGTCACATCTGTTCCTACGACAGATGGTAGTACAGTGCTTGTTCTTAAGTAATATTTCATGAGACACATGCAAACCCGATGAAGTACAAACAATTTCAGAAAATTATTTATCCTCTTGTACGTAGTAAAAGTGAGTTGAGAGGTTATGGTTGCCGCTTCACGGTCAGGTATCGAGTGCCGATGATGGTGAAACGAGGTGAAAATGGGTTGGCGCCGGAATGCAAGAGCGGGATAAACGGGAGTGCCCCGAGGAAACAAACATTTCAAGACCACAGACTTAAGCATGAGAAAATGAGCAGGTATGTTTTTAAAGCACATCTAGTGCGACGTCGAGTAAGGGACGGCAATGCGTTCATGGTGGTGGCCATTAATCATCTGTATTTCTTTCGTGATTGGCAGTTTGTTGGCAAGGCCAACATCTTCAAGTACGCACAATGTGGGACACCTGTCAACGAAACTTGAACCTTGACACAACAGCCGGTCCACCCTCGAAGTTGTAGCAGCATATTAGCATACTCGCTAGAATTCCCAGTCACGAGTTATGGCGACCACAGACTAACATGAGTAAATGCTAACTAATTTAAAATTTAAAATTGACACAGCAAAAGTTTAATTTTACCGCATTCAAAATAAAGATTAATTAAATAAAATTATGTTTTTAACACAGGAGAGAAAAAAAAACTTAATCACTCTGATGTGATGAAGAATAACTCACTGTCATACAGAAGCATCGAATGGACACTTGACACATAAAAACGCGGCATTTTTTTTTATGTAACCGTATTTTAATAAATATACAAAAATCACTTTACTAAATGAACCTGAAAAGTTTGGCCCTATGTTCTGTAGAGAAAAGTTATTTTCAAAGTTTCATAATTGATTTGTGCGTTTTATGGTGTTGTAACTTGCGTTTATAATATAAAAATAAAACATATTCCCATTCGTTGACTTTTATTAACGCATGATTTCAATTCTTGTTTCTTCTTTCTCACATACTGATTGTGGTTAGTAATATATATCGAAGAGCCATGATTTGGAATGCACCCAATTTATACAGTCTGAATTCTAAGGTATGTTGCAATTAAGTTTGAAGCATCTTGTCCGTTTTTATTAAGAGCTGGCTGATAGCAATTTTTTCTCGGAATAACTGTTTTTTCTTTCTTCGTGCAGTGGGAATAAACATTGTTGGTTTTGCAATCCTTCCAAAGCAACTCCCATTTTGTTTCCTTTTTTTCAGTGGTGGAAACCTGATAACGTCAAAAAGGATTTAAAATAATGTAAAAGAAGTTCTGGTGTTATGTTTACGTGCTGTAAACATCCATCGCATCCTCCGATACGATTCCCGCATGCGAAAATCCGGGAACAACCCCGCCTGGAATAGAGCCCGGTTCACTAATGTGGGAGACGAGCAGTCTAACCACTACACCACCACGGCCCCGTGTGCAGTTGGAGTTCGAGGTACAAGCGGCTGTTTCAGCTCTGTATTCTTACGTACTCTGTGGGGAAATTATACTTCAAAAACTTCAATGAAGTTAGTCGAAGACTTTAAACGATCGTGTGTTGTACGAGGAAACATTCCCTCGATGGAAGACGTAACTGTATATCACTTACGAGGCGAACCGGGTTCGATTCCCGGCGGGGTCGCTCCACGGATTTTCGCACGTGGGAATCATGCCGGACGATGTCGCTCGTTGGCGGGTTTTCTCGGGGGTCTCACGTTTTCCCCGTCCTTGCATTCCAGTGCCGCTCCATACTCACCACACTTCACCCTCATTGTCTCTCAAGACCCTGATGTTTAGTATTTTCGCTGTAACATTTTTAATCAAACCTTTGAAAAATCACCCTATGTGTGACATGTTTGATTATTTTCTGAATGTCATGTTTCACAGGCGTTTTATACTTGTGTTATAAAAGTACTTTATTTTTGGTTAAATATAACTTTTATTTTTATTTTTTACACTATAAACTGCCACTAATTATTAATATTAATGAAAGCAATGAGAAAATAGATGAGTTGGCAATGGCTTAGTAAGAAATAGTTCTTCTGTAAAATATTAGGCCGGGTGCGCACGAATACTATGTGTTGTCCGCTTTGTGTAGTTTTGTATATTCGACTAATCTTTGTTTGCACGAGGTCGAGGAATATCCTGGAATTAGAACTAAAGTAGGGTTTCAGAAAAGTTGGAAGTAACCGTGAATGGTCCATAGCAGCCGCCCAAATCTCCCCACTCATGATGTCATCGTAGTCGAGTTTCTGGCGAGAGTGAGTCATTCGCGAACTGAAACTGTGATCGTACCGGCGGAGAACGAATGTTGGCGGTGCGTTGGGTCGTGTCCAGGGGGTCGGCGTGAGACGGGAACTGGAGGGGTGGAGGGGGGTGTGGCTTGTTCGCACGATCGTGTGCGTACGGCGGACCGATAAGGTAAAGGATATCTGGGCACGACAAGCACGTTGCGACACGATCCCTCCCTCCCTCGCCACACAATTCGCCGCCCGAGTTTCGCAAAACCCTGCCCCCTGCCCCTTGCACCGCGCTATTGGCCGCCCGGGCAGAGAGAATTGGTGTAATGGACGTGGGTGTTGGTGGGGGGTGCGGAGAAAGGACCGTGCGCCGTGAGCAGTGTTCCCTTTCACGTGCGCGTCTGCACTAGTGCGTGTCCCAACTGGGCGACTTCGCATTGTACAGTCCATTCTCATTCATGGTGGTTACTTACAACTTTTCAGAAGAACTGCTTAAGTTATACTTTTAGGCGACTCCTTCGTCTCATTGCAAACAATGTTTAACAAAGTATAGAAAATTACACCGGAAGGACAACGCATTATGTTTAATAATATTTTGCATGATACATATCTCTTACTAGCCATTACCCACACACTTGTTTCCTCTCTCTTTTTATAAACATCAATTATAAATTAAAAGTTATAAGTTATATATGAGTAAAAGTGTAATTTAACATAAATTAAGGTACTTTTATATTAAAAGGAATATAAAACGCTTATGATAAATGGGACACATTTAGGAAACACGCTAACACGTCATACATGTTTTGATTTTTCAAACTTTCAATTGAAAAAAATTTGAAGATTCTGCCTATATACCATAAGCATAGAGTAGATATAGGTATACATGGAAACGAAATGGCGTGATGAGCGCAGCAGTTCACTAATTGGCTGAATGAGGCACTGGGAACATGCTATGTGTCTTATTGGCTACTGCAGGCTGTGACGTGATTCCTATTGGCTGGGCTGCCGACTGGCCAGCAAGTTACAACGGCGTTCCGAGCTGTGGTTGGTCAGCGACGCTAGTTTGGTGTTGTGTGCAGGTGGAGTTCACGGCATGTTCGCTTCTGTAGTCTTACGTACTCTGGGATCAAACCCCAAATTTAGAACAGAGATTTTTAAAGTCTCTCCCTTATAATTTTTTTACATGAAAATTAGTTAATACGATGTTACTTCAGTACACTACACAAAGCTGGATGTGGTTAATTTACACGTATTATTTTGTCAGGCCAATTTTCTCTAGTTATTTTTCTCCGATTTGCAACGTTTTAGATGTCATCAATGATGACTGACGTAATTGTACTCAAGATACACCAATGTCATTATTTTATAAAGAGATGATTAAATAAATAAACGTCTACGTGCGGATATTTTTTATACGTGAAAGAATCATACAAAACATAAAATTAAACTTTTCTTGTAATAAACTTTAAAACAGAATTTCAACTTTCAACGTTCTAACACACTGATGCCATTGAGCTAGTTAATTTCGGTTGGAGAAAGATCACTTATTGTAAAGAATACCAACTTCGCTAACTTTGAAAACGTGTGCGACCATGTCGGACTCTACTGGAAGGAAGCATGCAATAATTTCACCTAACGACAACGGGAATTCACTCTACTTTCTGAAATTGCGATATGATTACTTCAAATGCCATAGTCTGTGCGAAATCTTGTTCGAAACATACAACTGGTTCTGTTACATGTTTCACTTGCCGGTAGCCAACTCCGGAATCTTTCTCCGAAAGCAGGATTCAGAGAAGGAGAATATAGAACCGACACTCAAATATATAATACAGGAAGGAAACCCAATCACCGTTTACTTTATGGAAGTATAAAAGTTTCAAATCAGTCTCAGCAAAAATGTTATATCTGAACAAATAAGACCGCTATTACAAAAATTATACGTCTGTACGTTATTCGCATTTCTCTCTGTGTGAACATTAACTCTGACCAGTTGTCTAGGATAGCCGGGAGAAAAAAATATTGAAACCTGAATATACGGAATGCAATACTTAACTTTTAAGTGTAATTAGCGTAAGAGAACCAGATTAAGTATTTAAAAAATTCACGTCCCCTCAATATATCAGACTGCAGTACGTTCAACGAGTAGTCAGTACTCTATCACGCGATTATTGTAAACGGGCTGCATTCTGGAATTTGCGAATTATGTTTTTAGCAATATTGTGTTTTTTAATTAGAAGTAGTTCCCCACTCGTGCTACATGCAAACACTTTAAATTGGTATCAGTGATTTCAATCAGTACAATTAATTTACTAAATCGTCATTTGACGAGCTGCTCTGAACTGGCGAACGAGTAAAATGGCCGCCGTAGGTGTCGAAGCAGTCATCATCGTCGTTATCATTGTTTTTAAATCGTATGATCCAACAAAGCAGTAAATAAAATAAAATTTTGCTTAAAGTTGTTAAATCGCATTATACGAGGACTATTCGGAAAGTAAGGTCCGAATAACCGTAGCTAATCGAATGACGCGCGAAAATTGTAACGCGCATGCGCACCGACTCCCGGCATGCATTGCTCGTCAAACGACGCCATTTGCATTGTCATTGTTGCAGTGTGCTGTTTACAGTGTCAGTTCAAAATGTTTAAAACAATTGATCAGCTCGCCGACTGTGAAATCCGGTCAGTGATTCCGTTTTTGACAGCAAGGAACGTTTCAGCAGCGGAAGTTCATCGACAGATAAGTCAAGTGTATGGCCCCAATGCGATGAGTAACAGCAAAGTGCGTAAGTGGGTGAGAACTTTCAAGAACGGACGGGAAAATGTCCATGATGAACCGCGATCAGGCCGACCATCAGTTATCACAGAAGATTTGGTCAAAGCCATGGACGAAAAGATTCGTAAAGACCGGCGATTCACAATTTCAACTTTAGCTTTTGGAATTTCCGTATGTGGGTAGAACAACTTTGCACAAAATTGTCTCTGAAAATTTGCAATTTCACAAATTGTGCGCACGTTGGGTTCCCAGGCTGCTTACTGAGGAACACCAAATGAAAAGAATGGCTTGTGCTCTTGATTTTTTGGACCGATATCATAAGGAAGGTGATCTATTTTTAGAGTAGATTATCACAGGGGACGAGACGTGAAAGAAGTGGTTATCCTCACAGGTGGCAGACTTCTATGACTTAGGCATACAAAAGCTTGTAGAACGGTATGACAAATGTTTAAACAAATATGGAAACTATGTAGACAAATAGAGAAACATGTAAAACATTTAATAAAAAAGTTTTTTGAAAAAATCTTTGATGGTTTGTGTTTTATACGAAATTTTACCTTACTTTCCGAATAACCCTCGTATATTTTATCCACCTTTGTTTCACAATATTCGCTGTTTTTGATGAACCAGTGTTTCATTTCCGTCCACATACAAAACAATCTGTTCAGAGATAAAAATATGTTTGCTCCACACGTCCATTTGATTTTAATTAAAATATAAAAAACTAGAAGCAAAGAACATTTTTATTAAATTTAATTAAATTTCGTAAAATATTACACAGTCATGGATGCCAAAATTTTACCTCTGCATACATGTAAGCAGAAAACAGTATCATCCAATTAACAAGCTGGAATTACAAAGCGTTTTACACTCGCAGATCGCTATCCGCACGATGTCTAACAAACTCCCGCGGATATCCAGAACTTGCCTGACGGACAAGAAATACACGATGAAAAGCGCGAATAATACGTATTCATGTGATATTAGAATGATTCTCTCAGTGGGAGTGATTCACTGAAATCTTAAATAGGACCTTCACCATTGCAACACTTGGTTCTAAGGGCCGGGCTTACAATTGACATACAACTAACTTATTCACAGTTATTGCGATAAGCACATACAAAATACAACACAAGCACAGTAGCCTGGCTACAACTGATATAACGATAATAATATTTATTTGTTTATTTTGCTACATTAAGTACAGAAAAAAATTTGATATGTACAGTTAGTAGCTGTTTTTTGTCAAAAATAAATATTTTCAATTGATCCGATACATTTTTAAAGTGAGAAATTATTTAAATTTCATTTCTTACTATTTTCGTTACCTAAAAACGTTACAAAACTTCGTGGTTGCGATTATCCAGAAATAAAACAATAGAAAATATCTGCCGTAGGAATGAAGTCAACATACACGCTTTCTTGATTCGTAAATAAGTTTTTCATTTGATAAGTATTACAAGTATCGGGGTTTCTGATTGGCTGAAAATTGACGCACAGCGATAGTAACCAGGAAAGTTAAACCAAGTTTAATTTTTCTGGTAACTATCACTTTGCTTATTTAAGTGGTTATCTGTTGTAGCCGGCCTAACTGAAAAGAAGCAATCTAAATCTTATGTATATCACTGTGTTGTGTTAATGATGTGCTTATACCAATTGTGCCTGGGCCTTAAGTTGCAGAAAACTAACTATACAAAACAAAGTGTTGGACACGTTAATGACAAAATAATAATGAAGTAAATACGAACACATAGAAATGAAAAACGACTAAGTGTTGGCTGTTGTGAACAACGTAGATGATTTACCTAGGTGGGAGGCGAGTAGTCTGACCACTACACCACCGCGGCTCCTTACTTATAAAGAATTTTATATAGTGAATCTAGTAAGCAATATTATACAAAAAAACACAAGAATGCTCATATGGCCGAGCAACAGACAAACAACGAATTTGGTTTATAGCCTAAACATAGAAAATAGCAAAATTACTGGAGAAAACAACGAAGTCAGTACAGACGATTAAAACTACTGAAAGAGAGGTACCTATACACACCCGACACGAGGAAAACAGATGAACACATTGGAAAGAATAAATGTATATAAAGAAGAGACAGCGAGGACGCATCAAAGTAGTGCAACTTGCATCCTGTGATGACAGCAGGTGCGATCTTTTGAGATGTGGAATCTGTGGCCATATGTAGGCACACACGCTCACGCACACACACGCTCACGCGCACACACGCACACGCGCACACACTCGCACACACACACGCGCACACGCGCACACGCGCGCACACACACACAGAGCTTGAGTAACGCCTACAGACTTACAACAGTCAACACTAGCTCGGTTTATATTTTGGTTTTATCATTTTTGAGACGACGTTTTTGTGTCATATTGTGAGTTTACTACGACTTACAGCAAATATTTACAATGTTGTATGCCCAGTGGTTATGTGAATACATAATTACTAGAAGCCTGAAAAATTCGCGGATTCATTTCGGGACAAGCTAGAATTCGCAACACGTGTGTTAATAAAACTTCAGCCATTGGTCCGCACGGTGTTTGATGCCTCCTGGAGAATGCTGGTCCAATCGTCACCTTTTACTGTGACAGCAGACAACCAAAGTGCAGTTGATATCGACATATTTGTACATAAGACTGCTGAGTCTAGCGTATGGTCCACTGATTTCGCGAATTTTTCTTGTCTCTAATAATTACATAACGTAATATTATGCGATGTGATGATATTAGAATAAATGGAAAACCCATTATCTGATTGGTTATGCGAGCCTCTGGAACGGGTTTTGTGTCTGATTGGCTGCTGCGTGCTCCGAAACGTTCCATATTGGCTGGTCCGCCGGCTTGCAAGTTAGTTACCAGGCGCTGATTGGCGATCTGGGTTCCGACGTGATGTTAGCCAGTGACACAATCTTGCTGGCGTGTGCTGCTGGAGTTGGCGTAATAAGATGCTACTTTACCTCTGTATACTTCAGTTCTCTGTGGCAGCGCTGTACAGTATAGTTGTCTCTCAGAAACAGGCTCACAAACACTGTCGAGTACTGTTCGGTTCTATCATGGGCGGACCATGAAACTCAGTAAAGCATGAAGCACCAGCCACTTCCCTGGAATCAAGTCCTCGCTACATCCGCAGAGCTGCAGCCCTCTCAGCGGGTAGTTAAACCATATTAACTCAAGCTGTAGTTCACAGAGCGCGGGTAGAGATCACGCCAAGTACGACGCACCGAGTAGTTATGTAATTCCGGACCCGCTAAGCCGACTACCTAGTAACCGCGCTACCTACACCATGAGTAGCCTACACTTCACCTCGCTCTCTGCAAAATGGAAGCAGGGGAGTCGAATCGCAATGTTCAACAGAACACTTTCCTCTAGCATCCGAGACTAGCATTGTTACGGAGAGGATGAGAAATGTAGGTATTTCTAAATGCAAAAAACCAAAGACTATAATACAAACAAACTTCGTTCAGGAATAGTTCGTGTAGCAGCGTACTCACATTCAGTTAACAGTTCCTACCGTGTAGATGAAGTTTCCATGTGAGATTTGGAACCAACGTCACCATAACGCAAGTGTCTAACATCAACATTCAAGGACATTTTATTCATGCCAAAAGTCTGTTCATGCCAAAAGTCATCAAGACTGTATATTGAGTTCATACGATTGCAATGGGCATTGGACTAATACTTTATTTTGTAGCGGTCAATTTAGATGAATAATGATGCAATTCTTTGCCTGACGATGCCATAGTTTTAAATATTATAACAATTCTTCTTATGTACACCAGCTATATGTGTTTAGCTACCAATATAAACATACATAGGAAGGGTGGTTTTCCGGATCTCCGCTATATCATATGGTAGTATTAAAAATACTGGATGTTAAGAGTGCGTGTACGCATGAAAAATAATGCGTCTACCCGGCAAAAACCGTGAAATAAACGCAAACTACAATACAAGAAATTAACAAACACCAGCATCGGAGAGGCCGTGTTGGTGTAGTGGTCAGACCACTCGCCTCTCACCTAGGAGATCCGATTTGATTCCCGGCGAGGTCGCTCCCTGATTTTCACATGTGGGAATCGCGCTGAACGATGCCGCTGGTCGGCGGATTTTCTCGGGGATCTCCCGTTTCCCCCCGCACTTTCATCCCGGCGCTGCTCCATATTCATCTCGCTCCGCCCTCATCGGTTCTTGAGACCTCGATGTTAAGAGCCACCAAAATGTCTTCACTCTCTCCAGCGCCTTTTTTTCACGAAAAGATATCTGCACAAGTTGTGTTCCAAAACACTTTAGTTCAGAAACATTTTCGCGATTGGATCGCTTGAGTTGTTACGCACCTCATATTTCTGCCCGTGAATCACGGACGGTCAGTATCGGAGAAACTTAATTCGGATTGGCTCACTCACGTGACTGGCTCTATTCACACAAATCCAAAGCGACCAATAGCTAGAGACCTGAAAAAATTCGCGAGTTCAATGACCTGTAGGCTATACACAATTTTCGTATTCAAAATCATGCAGATATCACTGTTCATTGGTTGCTTGTTGTATTAGCGGAAGACGGTGATTCGGTCTGCATTTTACTGTGTATTTATTATTGGCTCAGAGTTGTCCAGGAGGTAAAATTTAACGGGCGGACCAATAGCATTAGCAATACTAACGTACGGGGGATTTGAATTCTAGGTTGTCCCGAAATGAAAACGCGAATTTTCATGTCTCTACCAATAGCTGAAGGAAGTTTGCAGGCTTGCCAGCAAGAGGTTGAAGTCTAGCGTGAACATACATTTGTTCGCGAAAAACAGGACAATAACTGGATAGTGTGGCATGCAAAGTGTGTTATGTTAAGTGAGAGATACCTTACTCACTGCGCTGCGGAAATGAGCGTAAGCTACCAGGCTCTGATTGACTTCCGGCGTTCCGACATGATGCTGACCGCTGACGCCATTTTGGTGGCGTGCGCGGCCGGGGCTCGCGGTACACACAGCTGTTGCACTTCTCTATTGCGAAGTATTCTGCAGCCGGGGTGAGTAACTGCGCCGAGGAAGGAAGGAACGGGGGTGCCGCGCAGTTAGTCGACGATCGTGCGGACCTCCAAGGTCGTCCGGCGGACTGCCGTTAGTACACGTACATCGGTGACGTAACAGT
>NQII01004064.1:96491-128177 GCA_002778355.1 Clitarchus hookeri | reverse complement strand
ACACCCACCAACTCCGTCCTTGAAACAGCTCCTGGACAATTTGTTCGCTCCAGAAGAGGCCCGCGGTGGCTGGGCGGTTACCCTGTTCGCCTCCCACCAAGGCGAACCGAGTTCAATCCCCGGCCGGGTCGCTCCCGGATTTTCGCAAGTGGGAAATCGTGCTGGACGATGCCGTTGTTTGGTGGGTTTTTTTTCGGGGATCTCCCGTTCTTGCATTCCAGTGCTGTTCCATGCTCACGTCGGTTCACCCTCGTCGGCTCTCAAGACCTCGCTGTTAAGAACCACCCAACTCTCTTCACTCACTCGCTGGGTATAACTTCTATTTTCTTTAGCTGTTGCCGAGCGAGGTGGTGCAGTGGTTATACTTTGGACTCGCATTCGGGACGACCGGGGTTCGAATCCCGGTCCGGCCATCCTAATTAATGTTTTACATGGTTCCCCGAAATCATTTCAGGGAAATGCCGCAATGGGTCCTTAATAAAGGCTATAGACGATTCCTTCCTCTTATTTCCCCAATCCCTATTCGCTGAGGAACTTGCTCCGTCTATAATGAGCTCGCTGTCGACGAGACATTAAGCCGAACTATCTACCGTTAGCTGTTTATTGTTTTATGTTTAGGGACAGAAAAGTTTCGCGTTTCAAACGTCTTCTATGCTGGACTCCACTATTCTATGTATTGTCTAACCTCAGCTTTCTGTTGATTGGCTGCTGGCCCAGTGTGTTGCCAGTTTTACCTCAGACCAGGTGGCACGGGGTTCGGTTTCCTTGAGTGTCTGTTGTTGGCTTAGAGTTCACCTGGCCGGGTCCAATAAAATGCGATCCAATTGCAAACATTACAGAAATACACGTGTGTTTGAAGTTTAGTTCGTCCTAAAATGAATTCGCAAAATTTTTCAGTCCCGATTTATTACAAATACTGGAGATCAATTTTTCAGAAGGAACATTCAGTATCTGGATAATGTGTAACGTAACAACGATTTGGTACACCTGCCTGTCACTGCCATAAAATTATTTCATTGTAATAATCACGGGTAATAACGCGGTAGAATACTTGGGATTTAAAAGATGGATTACTGACCCGCACATCACATATAACTTTACACATTATCCAGACACTCGTGTTCCATGTCCAGTAATTGTAATGCGTTTATGATTCAATATCCAACTTCAAATACATGTACCGCCCTTAGGATTCGCTTCTAACAATACGTGATATATACACATATATACACATGTTTTCACCTCTTTTTTTCATGATTAACCTGTAGCCGAAATGTCTCGCTTAAATGCAGAAACATCCTATATAAAACCTATACCCATCCACAGAGTAAATAAGTAGACGGAGACGAAATCGCATGGTGGGTCCTTTGATGTCGGCGTAGCCATTCTCTGATCGCTCTGGATCGGGCATTGCGCCCGATTGGCTACTGCGCGCTACGAAATGCTCCCTATTTGCTGGGCAGTCCGCCAATAGAGAACGTTTCGGAATCAGGCGCAAGGTCCGTTCCCGGAGCCTTGCGCAGCCAATCAGTGAGTAGGTATGCGGTTCCATTACAGGATCTGTCACGCCATTTTGCCCGCGTATATTTGCTAATCTCGGTTGCTGCTATAACAGTGTTATGACCTGAGTTTCGCGAAAAGATTTACGTTGAGGCCAGACTTCAACATCCTATCTGCAATCAGTCAGTCTTCATTGGATTATTGGCCGCTTGCCTTTGTGTGAAGGCCGTCTGCCACATAAGTGAACCAATTGGAATTAAGTTTCTGCGGTTCTGACCGTCCGTCACTCACGTGCAGACTGATAATATGCGTAACAGTTCAACTGATCCAATCACGAAAGTGGTTCCGAGCTAAGGTGTTTTGGAAGACAACTTATCGTGAGCTATTTTCGCGGAAGACATGTGGCCCCAGTTATAAGTAGAGACCTGAAAAATTCGCGAGTTCAATGACCTGCATGCTAGTCTCGACAGTCGTATATACAAATATGCCGATATAAACTCCACATTGAATGTCTGCTGTCACAGTGGAAGGTGACAATTGGACACCGTTCCCCAGCAGGTGTCAAACACCGTGTGGACCAATGGCTAAAGTTATAAAAAAGCACGTGATTGGAATTCTAGCTTGTCCCAAAATGAATCCGCTAATATTTCAGGTCTCTAGTTATAAGTCAGCCTGCAAAATGGCATACGGCCGCTCCTTTGATGGAAGTGTATGCGTGTAAAAATAGAATGTAGATCCCTGCGTTCTTTATTTTGCAACGAGTGCCGGTACCTGTCGATGGTGTCTAGCAATGAGTAAATATTGAACCAGGAAGTGGAGTCATTCACCTTGAGCTGCAGCCAGGGCTGCCGAGACCTTGCTCTCGCCTCGACACCCGGATTTGCACGACGAGGCGTGCGGAAAGCCGGTGCTCGAGTTGCAAGCTCACAATCCAGTCCACTGCCTCTGCGTGATTCCCCATCAACGGCAGCGAGAGTCCTTCACGGAGGACATGAGTAAGGAGTGAGAAATGCGCGGAGATTAGATAGGGCTGGGCGGGTCCTTAACCATTTCAGTCCCGAATTAACTTCCGAACTCGTGTGTTGCAAATCGTTTGATTTGATGACTTGAAATTTACTTAAGTTGAGCATGTCTCTCGTAACCAATGAAAAATGAGGTGCGTGTAAGCTAATGTCAGCATTTACCACTCACATATGAGAGGAGCTTTGAGTTCAACAGATAGTGTTTCTCATAGTGATGACGTTGAAAACATCGGCCACTAGTTCCTTGTCGTGTACAGCGCCAAACTTAAGTATCTTTCACGCAACATGCCCTTGATCGTTGCAACGGGGACTGAACAGCATTAGATCCGTAGCATTATGTTTATGTATATACGTGTTCTAATTGCTGATTCGTCCAGATATTTTGTAGCAACGAACTCGTACAGTTGGCCAGTGAAAGGTAGCTGTGTGCTGCGGTTTAATGACAGGCTTCAAATACGGATACAGTATAAACAATTTGACCGCATTCCTGAATCATGATTACTGCAGTCGTAGATAGAAAATGGAACAGGAAAATAACTTATGGTCACAATATATTATTTTAAATTTGACAAGCGCACTAGAATTATGAAAATGCATAAACACGACTAGCTTCGCGGGTATGTCTATCTAATATTTACGTTTATGCTGCCAGTAAGCTTGTATGTAAAGTAGCGTGAGATTTTAGTTTTTATATTAAAGGGTTTAGGAAAATAACATTCGAAGTAGAATTTGCAAGTTATGTTTATTGTCCATTCGAAATTAGTTCACATGAACTAGAAGGTAATTAAACACTTTATTACCACTAACGTATTTTTAAACCTGGACAAACATTTTCACCTTGCATGTTAGTATACCTTGTACCAAGCCAGTGTGTGCAGTGAATCACACTTCGCGGGTCAGCTTCTTAGTACGGGCGACTACTTGCAAGCATGTCTCGGACACACGTCAATGTGACTCGTGCACAAGGTGGGTAAGAACACAGAGTAGATAGATACACAGGGACGAAATTGTAAGGCGGTTGCTTTAACGAGGGCGAACCCACTCGCTGATTGGCTGTGCATAGTTCCGGGAACGGGACTCGTGTCATATTAGCTACCGCGTGCTGTGGATAGTTCCCTATTGGCTGGGCTGGCGGCCGGCAAGTTGGTTACCAGGCGCTGATTGGCTAACGGCGTTCCGACACGTTACTGGCCAGTGACGACGTTCTGACGGCGTGTGCGGCTGAAGTTCACTTCATAAGTGGGTGTTTTTTCTCCTCTGTATTCTCAAGACGAATTCCTAGTAAACGACATAAAACGCCCCGAGGTCACACCCGTCCGTAAGGAATTATTGCGATGGCGATGCGAATAGCACAAACAAGCTTCGCCTGTGTTCGGTTTCCTCAGAATTTCAAGCAGTGAATATTGTTGATACGGCAATTTGTTCAGAAACGACTTACGACTGTCGCTACCGTTTAAAGCACTCCGTTACAGGAGAATAAATATATCAAACAAAAGGTTACTTACGGCGATTTTTTTTTTCTACTTTGACACATTTCAATTATCACATTTATGTTTCGATAACCAAAACTACAAATTAGCAACCAAACATCGACTTTCATTTCTGTCCTAAAAAATATTATATTAAAAAATTCCATTTTTTTTTTTAAATTATGATGTGCAGAATTCTATGAGCCTCGTATAACGACTATGGAGGACCCTCGTTCTATCCGTGCTGGGGTCTAACCGGGAACTGCAAGCGAGCGAGCCTAGTGAAGGACGAGTTGTGGTCGGTCCCGCCACAACTAGACTACTGATGGTAATCTCCCTCGTGTTGGCGGGAGGAGGCTGTGAAACTGAAGTGCTGCACGTGGCCTTGCCCGATCTCTGGCCCGGCGTCTGCAAGTTTCTACAGGTAGCGGTTACCCAACGCCGTGGGCTCAGGTCTCAGCCACCGGACTTACTTCCGTCCGAGGACTCTCCACAGTCACACGAGTTTGTAGGAGGTGTCATGGCGTAGCACGTCCTCTCATGAAGCCGCACTCAGTCGGTGACCGCTGCATGCGTTTGTTGGTTATACCAAAAATAAGAAAATTCACCTACGCACCAGATATGAACTATTTACTCACCACTTTTCACAACGCATTAACAATAATTAGAGACCTGAACAATTCACTGATTCATTTCGGGAAAAGCTAGAATTCAAAACACGTGTGTTTATATAACTTCAGCCATTGGTCCACACGGTGTTTGACACCTCCTGGAGAACGCTGGTCCAATCGTCTCCTTCCACTGTGACAGCAGACAACCAATGTGCAGTAGATATCGGCATATATGTACATACGACTGTGGAGTCTAGTATGAAGGTCATAGAACTCGCGAACTTTTCAAGTCTCTAACAATAATATATATAATTTAAATCTATTCTTAGCATTCATTCATAAACGATTTATTCACGCTTGGTAATTAGACACTTTGAAAAGCAGTTTTCAAAACATTGCGAACTTATTGTGTTACTGCACAGTAAGATTTTTTCTCCTGAGAGATAAACAAATTGGTGACAACATTTCAAGTTGGAAAGCAGGAGTAAAAGTGGTGTCTTATTGTGGGAAAAAATATATTTAAGGTGATATATTTGTATTTGTGTACCGGAAAAATTGCCGATAGTCGAGCCTCAGTTTAGCTACATTTTGACATTCCCCTACAAGATATATGAACTAAAACGATTCTACACCTATCACAAATTTGGTTATCGTCGGTAGCACTGGGGTTTTGTGCCTGACTGCCTATTGCGTGATGCGAAAAAAATTCCCTGTTGGTGGGCCTGCCGGCTAGCAAGTTGGATACCAGGCCCTGATTGGCCAACTGCGTTCTGTTACTTTGCAGGCCATTTACGCCATTTTGCTGGTATATGGGGCTAGAGTTCGTGATATGAGCTGCTTTTTACTTCTGTGTTATTGAGTGTTATTTGCCTCTGCGCCAGAGGTATTCTTCAGTGGTTCCAGTAAATGAAAGTTGTCCAGTTTCCTTGACCAGGCAGGGGCCGCGGTGGTGTAGTAATTACATTAGTAGCCTTCCTCCTAGGTGGCGAACCGGGTTCGATTCCCGGTTGGGTCGATCCAGGTTTTTCGCATGTGGGAATATCGCCCGACGATGCCGCTGGTCGGCGGGTTTTCTTGGAGGACCTCCCATTTTCCCCGACCTTGCATTCCGGCGCTGCTCTATCTTCACCTAGCTTCACCCTTTTCGGCTCTCCCACTCTTCGCTTCACTTCATTTCGAAGTTTCAAAACTCACGTCGTTTTCGTAAAAAGGTTGTCAATCACGAATTTGGCTGATAAAAAAACTTCAGTTTAATTTCAATAGAATGAAATGTAGAGAGCTAGGACAGGTGCTAGGGGCTGCGGAGCCACGGCTGCCATTTTGGATGACGTCACGCCGAAACCACCTGTTGTCATTGCTCATCAGCAACGGCCATCTTGGATTTCCTTTTTTCCATTTGTAATTTCCCTATTCTCTCTCCTGATCTATCATTCCACCTTGACCCTTCATGCTCTTGCATTCTTATTAGTTTTGTCATGCTCTTGCGTTCTTATTGGTTTTATCATGCTCTTGCATTCCGATGTTTTTTGTCAATCTCTGTCATCCGATCCTATCTCTCTCGTACGTTATAGCACTTGGTGGTTTATCTCATATAACTCCTGGTCTCCTTCATTTTCTTTCTTGCCTTTTTTTCTCATGCCCTCTCATTCCTTCCTGTATCTCGTCCGTTCTNGGGGGGGGGGGTCTTCTCATATACCTCCCAGTCTCCTTTATTTTCTCTTGTACTTTTCCTGTCTCTCATGCTTTTCGCGTCCTCCATCTTGTATGTTATCACCTTCGTCTGCTGTGAGTGGCCATCTTTAATTCCCGCATTCGCCACTAGAGTGTGCTTAGTCATATTTCATTTCCGCGCCTGCCACCAGTCGGCTGTTGTAGACGGTTATCTTTGATTCTCTCACCCGCCACCCAAGTGTTTTAAGTTCTACAGTTACCGGCTAGGAGCGCTGGTATCGGCGCGGACATTTAGTACATATGTTGGTTCACTCGTCACTTGCAGGGGTGCGCTATCATCGGGGGTGTAGTTCAAACGGTGGCCGCCAGGAGCACTGGGAATTTATTTTTAGTCCGTAGGTGTTTTGGAACTCAAAAAATGAATGGGGGGCGTGCGGGATGATTCCGACACTCCTTGGTCGCCATTCGGGCGCCTTGACCACAATACCACTGTGACATTTAGGAGAAGAGGATGTTTAACGACGAATGCGTACATAGTTATTACCACCCCGATATGTGGGGAAAATAATGTGGAGAGGCCTCGACGTAATAAACATATAATCACCATTGCACGGTTATGAGAAAAAATACTATTAATACTCTCATCGGCCTACGCGCTCTCCAGACAATAAACCCAACATCGCATAAAATACTGCAGGCACCAGGTGTGCGAACGTACACACGCGTTTTATATGTGTAAGATATATATAAATAAATATAGCGAAAAAAATGCCGTCATTCTAAGATTCAAAAAATGAATTATATATATACGTAAAAAAATTTGGACATGTTGCATCCCTACATGAAAGTGATATGCATTCACACAGAGCCAATAGCTAGCGCACGTCTGTCTCTCCAACTTGTTCGGGCATTCGAGAGCGTGCGCGCACTGCTGTACATCCAAATTGTCTGTGCTCGTGGTACAAACATGTAGCCAGCCGGCACTCGCGCCTGCACGGGAAACATTTATTTCCTATTGTTCTATAACAACTAGCAGTAGGATAAAAAAAACACTAATTGCACTTATGCGACTTTTGTCAGCAGAATGGTTGTCGCTCTCTCACCTATAAAATACCGTCTACTTCACGCTCTGTCATTCCATGCCAGCACCATCCATCTTGTCTGAAGAATGTTAAAAGTGCATTGCCCCTTCATTCAACTTCTCTCATTCCTTCAGTTGGCTGTAATGTCCGAACTGTTGAGCGCGCGCTCTTCTGTATTTAAAATTTAATAAATATGAGAAAAGTCCATTTTCACTTCCTTTTTTTTTCTATATTTACGTCATTAGCTGTAAATAGGTTGTCTATGTAGAAAGTCTTAATTTTTTTTGTTGATAATGTTTTTTGTACATAGTGACTAAAGATGAGGGTAAATCGCTCAAATTTTTCGAGTCAATATATATATTCGATAACACTCCAACAACTTTATTCTTTCATGATTGGATGAACAAAGTTTTGACTCGGCCAAGTTGTTTGCAGACCAATCACGAACGTTCTGCCTTAAAAGTATCAGAATCCTTATTGGCCCAGTGAAATGGGGTAATAGCTTCATACATGCATGACAGCCAAAAAGGAAAGAAAACTGTCAAACATGTGTACAGTACGTTGAATCCTAGCAAACAGTGAACCTTTTTCCGCGATAAATCAGCTTCTCTAATAATGACGTTTTGCAAGAGGCACGAGGATGACGGAAATATATTCCAAAAGAGAAAATCTTGTCAAATGAGCATTGGGGTGTACCCTGACTGGAAATGGGTCACGAATACCATATGCGTGCACGTTATTGCAGTCAAAGACATCAGCTAACTGTTCATGATTACAGCTTTCCGCAATTTGGAGGGTAATAGTACGAATCAGCAAAGTGACCATTTTCCACTTTGCATCTCACAAGGTTATTCGAGTATTTTCTGTAAGTGTTCACGGGTGTTTGCTTCAACAATTATTTATGTAGAAATGGATCATCCAATGACAGACACGCGAGATCCCAGGAGCCATCTCAGCTCCGTCGAAGCGGCAAGAGCCTCCATTACGTTTGGATTTGCACGGGCATTAGCAGCGGACTATGTGAGCGGGTCAATCGGTGACAAATGGCCAACGCACGCGAACAGCCGGTGATTTGTGAGACGTTGAGCTGCTGTCCCTTCCGAAAACTCAGTAAGCCGAAAATGCGAAGACTTTTGCTAGCGAATAGGCTATTTATGAGCAATGTAGTCTAAAAAAAAAAAACATAGTAATTCCCGAGGGAAAAGTGTTTATGATTTTCCACAACTCAAGTCCACAAATTAGGCAACTTTTGGCCAGGTAAATCACCCCGGACTACACAAGTTAGACATCTAGAAACCACCGTGAATCTAGTGCGCGTAGTTCGGGGCTGGTAAAGCATCGATGTCTGATTCAGCAGGATAGTGTTGTATTTCGCATACTTCTCCAACAAAACTCACGTAGGAGCAGCTAAGTATGGAGGCGTGCCGGTTGTTTTCTCGGAAGAAATAATGATGGTTGAAGATTAAATATTACATAGTGGAGTCAACGCTTATTATACATGTCATAGCACCATCTCATTATTTTTTTTCAGGTTCATTGAACCGTTACTTTAAACTATCGAAATATTTTAGCGGCCCATGGAAATCATTAAAATTGGTAATATTGGCGTATTGCTGAAATAGTATCACATATATATGAATTATGATAATAGAGTAATAAACTACTGTTATATAACCACTTTTGGTAAACATTATCATAACCCATCGTCAAAATGTTCTCTAGAGTTAAATATTATTAATAACATGTTTTCTGAAGTTCACAGACAATGGTGTAATTCAATAAATTTTATAATTTAATCGGAATCTCTGCATGGCTTTTGTCGACTGCGTGTGAGAACAAACAAGAAACTCCACACTCTAAGAAATTGTTTGTAAATTTATCATATCAGTGTATAGGTACAGTGAAAAAGCGCGAAAGGTAAAATATTTTCCCAAACATGTATGGTAACGTTCCTGCAGTTGCTCAGGAAACAGTCAAATGCGTAGGGAAGTCGCCAACTTTGTGTAGTAGCGATGCTAAATATTCCCATATTGTTAAGCCTAACACGTAGTACTATTTCCAAACACTGTATAGTAAAATGCCCCTTACAGTTTAGGAAGTTTACCAGAAATCTTTTTACAGTGCACAAATTGAAGCAGAAAACATTTTCAATCAACAGCTTTTAGTCACTCGAAAGAGAGAACGATAATATCAGTTTTGCAAATTTTGGTATTCAGATGACTGATTATAATATAAATATTATAGTACATTAAAGTAATTTATTCTCTTGATTTTCCCATGATTCATTGCTCATATAACATAGACAACGGAAAAAGTCATACTTATTTCTGACTGTATCCGCTTATGCCGCAGTATGCGATAAATCACCGGGCAAGATTCAAACGCATCGTACCATGGTCGATATATGCGAGTATCGAGTAGTTATGGTGTCCGTTAGTGATGATTGCAAGCCCGTCATGTGGTCCCGAGCAGGCGCGAAGAACGTGCGGAGAACACATGACAGAGGACACTAAGAAATGTTTCAGTAAACTAACTGAACATAAATGGAAAATTTTAACTTATGTGTATAGTGTGGAACATTCAACATATCCCAGGCTGCAAGTATAGAACTTGCTAGTATATCGCCGCTGGGAATTTCGGCACGCAATCGACTCATTTCTTTACCAAAGCAGGAAAGCTAACAGAGATAAATGAGAGGAAATATTACAATTCCGTCTTTCTCATGACACCTATACATTGCTGTGGTAAACCTGAGAATCCCTTAGAGAGTAGAAGTGAAGGAACCATTAAAGAAAGGAAAACGGAAACAAACTGAAAATATTATCATGCCACCGTAACTTCAAAATATATTCCCACACTTCGAGAAAATATGACTGTAGGAACCATTTATATGCTGAGACAGCCAAAGGATAGGTTTTTTTTTACCATATAAATATTGTTAACATAGGTAGTAATACCTTAAGCACTGTTTATTGTATTGCTGTGTGTGATAGTATATGCGTCTGAACATAAGGTTGCTAATGCAGGATAAAGTTTTCTTACTTCAAAACAGACGGTTCCTCCAACGCAAAAACTTCAACAATATTAGGATTGTTCACACAACAACTAGAACTGAAATAACTTAACAGAATATTGTGTTGCTTCTTCCCTCAGATCCGATCACAGATCTGTTCACTACTAGCAACATAACATTTTGTTTGTTAATTACAACTTAAACTTTTTGTGGGAACAGTTCAATTATTGTTCTGTTGTTCTGTTGGAGGTACTGTCTGTTACGTACCAGGAACACAGTGCTCTGTTGTAGCAAAAATGCAAATACAATCACAGACAGGAATACAACAAACAATTCTGTTAGTATTACTATCCATGTTATAAATATTTTTTAGACGGTACCTACAATATTTCGATGGCTGTCCCTATTTTAAATGTCTACATACTTACTGCAGCCATATTTTTACTCAGTGCAGGTTTTTAAACTGTACCGTGATTGTCTTAAATTAAAGTCGCGCTATTAACCTCGAGAGAAACTAACAAAACAGTTTAAATGGCGAATTACTGGACTAAACAAAAACGTACTTTTGTTGCCATGCATCAAAACCGAAGATACATTTTTTATTAAGCTCCTTGCGATGCATTGGTGCAACGCTGCGTATTAGGTACGGTCTGGTTCAAAAAATAGATTACGGTCGAGATGTGTCAGTGCCATAAATAACAAAGTAATCTAGTTGCCATAACTTCACGGCGTCATGAACGAGTCGAGATACGCTCTTGATTTCGACATGACTTTGTTAGGAAGAACTGAAGAATATATTAGCATTTCATTGTCAGTGATCCAATTCTAGTCGCGTAGATACTGGCTTTAGGCCAATCTAATCTGCCAACGTCAGATGACGTAAACTGCCTGTAATCTTTCTGGCAAATTACCAGCTATCCTAGTGCACGCCTTCAGCTATTTTTCAACAGCTGTTAATGCTGTTTTACATGCGCGTCAAGTCAACATATCCGAATCAGGAAGCATTATTACCATAATTGTATCCATAACAGCATAAAGAAACAGTTTATTGACAAAATGTCCTGGAAGATAGTCTCAGGACAGAAAAAAAAATGCTAACGTCGTGGGAAAATGTTGTGTGCCCTATCTGCTTGTTTGTAACGGTAGCAAACTTCGACACAGTTTCAAATATCAGCTGCAACAGTTGGTTTGTTGTATTTTTTGAACTCAGTGCTCTCTGTACTCTCCTGGTAGCAGAACTTGTGAACAATATGTGGACTCAGATAATTCGTACTTTTATTTGAGTAGCAATAATTGCCTCAATTAAATTAAAAATTATTTCGGACACAAACAATTGCACCAAAGAAAACACAGAGTGAGTGAGTCAGTGAGTGAATAGATTTGGGTGGCTCTAAACATCAGGGCCTAGAGAGCCGATAAGGATGAAGTGAGGTGGGAACGGAGCAGCGCCGGAAAGAAAGGGTGGGGGGAAACGAGATGTCCTCGAGAAAACCCGCCAACCAGCGGCATCTTCCGGCACGATTCCTACTTGCAAAAAATTCAAAAGTGACCCGAACGGGGAATGAACCCGGTTAGCCTTGGTGAGAGGCGAGCAGGCTAACCGCTCAGCCACCGCAGCCCTCAAAACACAGAGAATGGCGTTAAAACCATACACGAGGACAATCCAAAACCAGCTGTTGCCAACATATATTTAAAAAAAAAAAACCATTGCAAGCAGAATCCAAAGAACACAATATATCAATATCGTCTGCATGCGATGACTATTTGGTGAGAGGCACAATAAAAGATGTAGGCATACTCACACTGACCATTACGCACCAATGCACGAAACAATATGTGTAGCTAATAGTTGCAAAACAAAATCATGTTTCGCACGTGCACATAAAAACCATTATGGCATTTATTTCTCCGACAATATTTCAACGAGACAGTCCCACAACACTTAGAGCCGTGATAACGCTTGCCCTAGAAGGAATAAATCTTTCGCTTTCTTTTCTCACTCTCTCTATTTCCGGATATTTCTACCGTTCAAAGGATAGATGGCATGCGCAAACGATGATGCAGTTTTCCTACGGCATGCCAGAGAATGTCGACAAACTTGAGCCTCGACGGCTACATCTGAGAACGCCACTAAAACTTTGGTTTTTTTTTCCGGTGAGCTGAGCAAGTTATTTTGACCGGAAGTGGTATGTAAAGCTTATAAATCAAGCAGATACTTAAGTAATTCCCTCAGTGGAACAACGTCTTACTACAATTATTGTGCAAAAATCCGTAGAATGTATTGGCTACGTCATCATCCTGATTTTCTTATTGAACGGCATTTATTTGAGTATTCGTCACTTCTGGTACTGACGGTCGCCTACCTGGAGCTATCTTTGTGTTAGAGGCTACGAAGCGCGGGTGCAATAAGGACTTCGCTGCCTCGCCCATCAAATGCGCCATCGTCGCTAAGCGCAAGGCTCTGAACTGACGCACAGTGCTTTTTTCGTGCTTGGTATGAATTTGGGACTTTAAGGCAGGGATTACTATGAATTCACGTTCCACGTAACACGTAACGAGCAACACGTTCGCGTACACCGGCTGCACCTTGACTTATGTGTTACAAGGAGAGACGTCACGATAATTTCACGTAACGTAACGTTCACGTGATGGGAAAGCTTGACAATGTCTAACTTTTACGTGATACGTGATACGTGACTCTGCATAACGTGATCTCGCTTGCTAATCACAAAAGAAAATGTATTATGTTATCTTTGCTTTTCACGGGATTGTTTATATTTTCGCTATGTCGTCTGCTTAAGTTTTAATTCATGTATCGCATACATAACGTTTTCCCGTAAATTAAGACAAAATTGTAATAGAAGTTATGCTAAAATTATTTGTTTTATAATCCGTAAAAGTTTAGGGTGATTTACGTGTCCGCAATTTATTTTTTATATTTCTCAGAGATATAAAAATGCGTCCATAAAATGTAGAATGTTAAGTTTCAAAATTTTGGTAGGTGTATTTAATTTAACAATTTTTTTTTCTGCAGATAAAAATTTATTACATGCGGTTTATAAGAAAAACATGTATACATATCCTAGAAACATTTAGTTTCTTTAAGTTATGACGATGTCCTAGTAGTTTTCAAAGTTTTTATGAATCACAAACGCCATACGTTTGCAACCTGTTTCTGCCACATCAATATTAAAACACGAATACGCTTTTGTAATAAGAATTTTTAGAGTTTTCATTCTGAAAAGCAACAAAATTTAACCCCTCCATTTTTATTCAGTTCACAAAGGTTATATGCTTAGGTGAAAGTGTAGCGTAATACGTGTTACGTAAAACGTGAAGGCATCTTCGATAATCCAGACCAAAACGGTGACTGTATCATTTCGTTGGTCGAAGGGAGTTAAACTACGAATCTATTTTATGTGACCTGCGTGGTGCTAAAACAACTTTGTAGCATGTTGGTAATGCGGTTTTTGTGAAGAAAATATAAGACGTTCCCCCAATATTTGCCTGCTAAAAGAAAACACAGCCCAGCCGAGGACGAAATGGTACTTCCAAGACATCGCATGCTATAAATCCTCCATCGTAAAAACAGTTTTTTAGGAATGCTGTATCTTAATAAATGTTACCCGGACACGAGCAAAGGTTCGATATGAGTCTGCATTGAACTTTGCTACAGACGTTTACCTATATTTTAACAATATATTTTATATTTGTTTCATTTATAACTAATATGAATAAACACAGGAACAGAACAGGTGTGCTGGTAATGCCTAGTAAGGAATAGTTCTTATGCAAATTATTATTGCAATGAATGTGCACGAATGCAGTGCTTCGGCCCACTGGTGTACTCTACTAACCTCTGTTTATATAAGGAGGAGGATTAACCTGGAAGTAGAACTTTACCAAGGATTCATAACAGTTGTAAGTAACCATGAATGGGGTATAGTTCAGAATTTAAGTATGTACTGCTGCGTAAGTTCAATGACTATTTGGGTGTAGCGGTACTTTCGGGCTTTTCTTTTTAAAAAAATATAAACAAAATAGAAAGACCAAGAATCCAATGTTGTGGAGGAAGGTTCCCCTTAACCCCTTCAAACCTACTTTAATTTACGGTTTCAGGTGTCGCAAACAAAAAACTTTTATGACGCGTGCTGTACTTAAGTCGACACAATCGTTGTTTCGTTGTTATAGCCAATTAATTAGCTGTAGGCCATGTTTGGCTGCAGTAATATGAACCAATTGCGACCTATATCAATAAGACGGTTTGCGAATAATATACCTACCGGCACGATCATAGGTCGTGGAACTTCGGAGTGTGCAGTACGGATTAAAAATTCCCCACACTTGCGTTATATACAAGAATGTGTACGCTGGGTCCGGATGGGTTAAGAGCAGCCGATACCTCACCACTGAAAATTGTCATTCAAAGCTAAATTGTCTTCGGCAGTCACAGAATGATGTAAGCACGACTGGAGGAGACTTGTTTCCCGTCGCGTAGCGGAAGTGTGCGGCACCACACCCGGAAGTGTGTGCCGCGGACAGAAAGAGACAGAGATAGACACTGTGGAGCACGGAAGCAGCTTGAGGGCCGGTACTGCCCCCTCTGTCGTGATCGGCGATGCTGATAGGCTGGCTGGCGACCAACGACGCCGAGTAGTGGGCGTGTGTTACCAGGCGCCTCACGTGCGACTTCGGCTGGAGATGAGCTTGGCGACGCACTCTGGGGTGTGTCGTCATGAGACCAGGCCAGGCGGATCGGACGTGATTCCCCAATCCAGGACATCGCATTTGCTTCCTGCCGCCGCCTACTTTCAATACCTGCCTTATTTACAAGTCAAGCGCCAACGACTCACTGTTCACGAACACCTAAAAGTGAGTAGGGTGGACAGAAGCGATATCCTCTACCAACACCAGTTTATTCGAATCGTAATTTAAAGAGACATGCTAATATTCACAGCTTTATGTATTAAAACAGGATAAATTTTTACCTTGTACTCAATAACGGAATTCCTTTCGTAAAGGGAAGTGCATGTGTGACTCGGCTGGTCTGGTACCCTGGAGCATGACGTGTCTCCCTCGGCTATTGTTATGTACCATCCTTCGACTTGCCGAGACATGCACGGTGCTCGCCGGTCGACCGCCTGGGCTGCCTTACAGATTCCCCACGATGTTAGTTGATTACGCAAAATCGGTAGAGTCGGACGCGTTATGCTGCTAGTGTGCGAGCTTTAGCTGTACTCTGAATTGTACGGTTTCGTTTCATTCTGTTCGTATGGAAGACGTTGCTATTCTGTTGTACTAACAAGGGTGGTCTGGTCATCTAAATCAGCGTACAGCACCCGATGCTTGTGTAATATGTTACAATCGGTTTCCCCGACCCTTGCGCTAGGCTGATGGTGTTTATTTATATTAAATCGTTCATTTTATAGTGTAACCTGTGACTACGTATGTCTTGTAATTGGTACAATTGTACACCGCTTTATTTTTCAATATATGACTGGTTGTTTTGTGTTACCCAGGCTAACGATGACTCGGTCCGCCAGCCCTTGTGTTGGACTAATGATGTTAGTCGTACACATCATTGTCGAATTCGCAGTGCCGACTCCCCACTGCTAACCTCTATTTTCTTTAAATGCATGGGCGGTTGTAACATGTTCCCGAACTTCAATGGTTTGGAAATGCTGACTAACTGTGCTTGTAATAGGGTTTATGATCTACTAGCCCTTATCTCCTTCATTGCAGTACGGAGTGATGAATGTGATATGAATTTGGTGGTCGTAGCTATGGTGGGTGGGAAGCATTGGGCAACTATGCTTGTAAGAGGGTTTAAGGTGTACTTGCCCCCACCACCCTGTTTATCATCGGATGTGATGCATATAATATGAATTTGGGGACTATAGCTTCTGTAGTTAGGAAATTACAGCCAACTATGCTTATACGAATGCCTAAGGTGTACTGGACCCCACGGTTCTTTTCTTCTTCGGAAGTGATACCTATGTTATGAATTTGGTGACTATAGCATCAGTGGGCGGGAAATGGTAGCCAACCATGCTTGTACACTGTCTTAGGGCATAATTGACAACACCATCCGGTTCGTTGCTGGCGGCAATGTCTATGTTATGAATTTGAGGGTGGACGGGAAATGTCGGTCGGCTATGCTTATAATAAGATGCCATAAAGTTTACTTGATCCTACCACCCTGTTCTTCATCAGAGGAGATGTTTGTGATATGAATTTGATGCATATAGCTTCGGTGGGTGGGAAATGGTGGGCAACTATGCTTATGCATGGGCTTAGAGCATGCTTGGACCTGCGGCCCTGTTCATCGTCTTGGGCGATGACTATGTTATGAATATAAGACTATAACTTAAATGTTTCTAAAATTACAAACAACTCTGCTCATAAGTGAGTTTAGGGCCTACTTGACCCTGCGGTCCTTTTCGTCGTCGGGGGTGATGTCTATGTTATAAATTTGGTGGTTGTATCTTAAATGGTTCGGAAATTACAGCCAACTATGCTTATAAGTGGGCTTAGGACGTACTTGACACATGCGTGCGTGGGCAGGCCTCGCTCTGTGTCGCGCAGGTGAAATGACAGAGCATGAGACTTGCCCCCGCTAGGACGCCAGGCGAAACGAGACGGGAAGGAATATGAAAAATAAACCCATGGTGGAATGACAGAGCATTAGACTCGTCCCTTTTAGGATGCTATAGATAACCCTGAGGGGCGAGGGCGAGAGGGGAAAAGGAAGCATATGCGAAAATAAACTGGAGGGATAGAACTTGTGGGAGACGAGAAAGGCGGGCAGGAATATGTGAAAAACCCCCAAACGGAATGAAAGAGCATGATGTGCTGAAGTGGAGTGATGGAGCAGGAGGGAAAGAAGGGAAAATTCATAATGACCGCTACTGGTGAGGAATGGCAGAGCAGGAAGTTGCATCGTGACGCCATCCAATATGGCCGCCAGCTTGTCCCCTTGTCCCATCCTCCATCCCCTGTCCAAGAAAAGACTATTTCTAACTTCTATCAAAGGTGGCGGTTTGTCTTCTGTACAGATAGTTGTTGTGCGCCAGAGCAGTGGAGTTGGCCGGGTTGAGTGTCGGGTACCGGGCCGGCCAGACCACTTTCATCCCGGGCCGAGGAGCACTTTCTTCTGCCGGCCACGGCGGTGAAAAGTGACCCGCCAGCCACCCTGACCCGCTTCCCTCGTACCAGGCCACGCCACGTCGTCTCTCCGACCACGAGTGTGTTCAGCCCCGGCGACATCATCATCCTCCACCTTGAGCGCCTCACTGGAGCGTGGCCCTGCTCTCGCCTGCCTGTCTGCCCTCAGCGACAGTCGCTCGCTAATATAAGAGAGATCTGACGGTACTTAACACGTTCGTACACACATTAATTTCTCAGTTCAAGTGTAGCAATAACATAAGTGTTTGATGCGCGCTGTACTTGTGTTCATCATTTGACTTGCAGCCACTGAACAACTCCCTGCATTACCATAACACGATGAGGGTTAAATACAGTGGGCATGTAGCAGCAAAGAAATGCGATTTTGGTGGAAATGGGCGCATCCTTAGGAAAACCCACCTGCCAACGGCAATGTCTACCACGTTTGCTACAAGCGAAAATCGACGGCGACCTCGCCGATGAAGAAACTGCATTCATATTACGAATTTCTCTCGAAATATTAATAACGAAGTAACATCGTCGGGTGCGACCGGAGCGACACATGTTCGTACAAACCAAACCACACGGATATTATAATGTTCCACTAACCACCAAGGTTTTTGGCTATTTAAAAATCCATATGATTCTTTTCAAAATGTATAAAACTTAATTATTATAAATTTTAACATTTGTGACTATACACTTTTGTAATACAGCGAATTTTTTATCCTGTCCTAAAATTTTCTTTCAAAGTTCTAGAAAAGTGATATTATACGTTGTTATGATACCTGAGGATTATAGTAACGTCACAGAGTACTTAAAAATACAGAGGTAAAACAGCCACTTATACCGCGAACTCCAGCCGTAAACGCGAGCAAAATGGCGTCGCTGTCACACACATGTCGGAACGCCGTTCGCCAGTCAGCGCGTCGTAACCTATTAACCACTCGGCAGCCCAGCAAATACGGAGTATTGCGCAGCACCCAGTAGCCAATCAGATATAAGGCTCGCTCCTAGAGCCTTCCGTATCCAGTCAGGGAATTGCTACGATCACTGTGTACGTATCTACTCTGTGATAATGCTTATCTTTGTATTTAATGTATGTTGTCCATCCACGGTTACCTCCGACTTTCCTGAAGCCCTGCAAAGTTTCTACTTTCAGCCGACTCCCCTGCCTTCTGCAAACGAAGCTAAGCTGTATCTAGAGAACTACACCTCAGGTACAAAGCACCACATACGTCCTCACTAAGATCTATAATATTTTACATGAGATGTAACTAGATATTTCCAACACACCCATTTTCTCCCCGTTTTATTAATATTATTAATAAATGCAATATTAAAATTTATGGAAAGAATACATATAAGTAAAAGTACAATTCAACAAAAAATAATGTAGGTTTATATTTACACGAGTATAAAACGTATGTGATACTCGGCATATTTAGGAAACATCTACACACGTCCCGCAAATAGACTGTAAAGATACAGTATGAGGAATGAAGTGTCGGTTACCTGTAGAGTGTCGCTTAGGTGGCGTAATTAGTAGGGATAAACCTATGTGTTTCAGGTCCGACTTACTTCCTCCGTCTCATGTTCGGTTCCTGAACCGTGTTGGCATTGTGCAGGTCGAGTGACCTGTTTGGAACGAACCTATACGAAGCCGGCTTGAATGAACCTGTGATCTGCCGAATGCTTGTCAAATATGATACACTCTTCCATACTAATAAATGATTTTGCCATATGTCCGCATACCTGCTGTGAAATTAGCATCTGTGTACAATTTGGTCCATCAAACAGTAAAACAGATCCAGGTCCAATGCATTATTTATTTTTTATCCACTCGATTGATAATCGCGCATAATGAGTTAATGTAGTTTATTTTCAAAATTGTGTATTTACACAAAATTTAAAATTTTGTAACTTATATTCTGATAAAATTAATAATAAATCATTAAAACTAAAATGAACTGAAATCTGGAAATAATATTCCTTATGAAAAAGTTAAAATTTTTGCATACTTGTGTGGTTTTGCCGAATATCATTGTTTTTAATGATTTGTTATCTACCATTAATTAATTTTTGGAATTTAATTTCACGTAGGCCTATGCCTATATCATGGAGCTGATTTTGTTGGTTCTTTAAATTTTAAGACAATCTATGAATAAAATATTAAAAAACAACAACACATATTTAATATTGATAAACAAATATGTGGTTACTGGCAACAAAATAGTACTTCAACAACCAACAAAGGACACCATTCACTCCTCTCAAGTTGTCTTCTTATGGCATGGGAATCTGACTTCGTGGAAAAAAAAACTGCTTAATTTGTCACCAACTGTTGCGAAAATATGCACTCGTAAGAAATAAATCCTTAAGTTAGGTATTTTATTTAATTGTATTGTTATATTATTATAGCCGTTAGTCGCTCAGCAAACACGATGCTTGCATGGCCCTGAACTGGAAATTCAACGTGTAAATAAGGAATTCATTTGTGTTTGTTTTCGCGTGTTGCGGCTCGACGCTCCTACATTGTCCTGTCTCGGCAGAGAAGAGAGTTGCCTGCCCGTCATTTGGGCGACGGAACAGGTTCCACTTTCTACCATCCTTGTGTCATGCGCCTCGACCAGCCGTTTGAGAGAGCTCTGCAGATTTGCATGTATAGTTCATTAATGGCAACTTCTAAATTTTCTGAAGCCCTGCTGAACTTCTAATTTCGAAATATTCCTTCGCTTCGTGCAAACAAATATTAACCAAATCTAGAGAATTACGCCAAAGAGTCAACGCACCGGATTGGTGTGCACTCAGTGTAATAATGTTTTTGCATAAAATGCAATTTTTATTAGATATTACAAACAAACCTATTTGCTGTCCGTTTTTATGAAAATACCAAAAGTATCCTTCGTATGCAACATTTCCTCGATCGTGAAGACGGCGATAGAACGTGACAGAAGGATCAGATCCACTGGAATTTTGTTGTTGAAATGCCGAATATGAATGAAGTAATAAACTAAGCGAAATAAATATTTTCTGGGACGTTTTTCCTGGGCGGTCCTATTCAACAAGACCAGTTTTCCTACGATATAATTTCACCTTACAATTATTCAGGGACGACGAATGTCTATGAGGCCGACTGGAGGATTCCGCCAAATAGGTGACCGTCACTCCCGCTCTAAAGGACATACTTACCCGGTCGAACCTTTACTTGTTCTTGCACACGCTGTTGTGCCCGCCCTCACGATGGGAGGACTGGCTGAAAAGGAGCAAACCACAGCATGATCAACGTTTCCCTATTGGTAGATAGGTAGGTAGATAGGTAGGTAGGTAGGTAGCTAGGCAGGTAGGTAGGTAGCTAGGCAGTTAGAGGGGGGTTAACGTCTCGTCGACAGCGAGGTCCTTAAAGATGGAACAAGTTGCTCAGAGAAATAGGAACCCGAAGGGTATCGGCCATAGCCTGTGGTGAGTAACAATCTCGGAAAACCATGAAAAAAGTAAATTAGGATGGCCGGACCGGTATTCGAACCCCGGTCCTCCAGAATGCGAGTCCAAAGTCTAATCACTGAGCCACCTCGCTCGGTCCCTATTGGCTGGGCTGCCGGCTGGCGAGTAAGTTGCCAGGTGTTGATTAGAGAACGGCGATCAGACATGTTGCTGATTAGTTACGCCATTTTGCTGGCGCGTGCAGCTGGAGTTAGCGTAATAAGTGACTGTTTCTCCTCCCCATTCTTGAGAATTTTGTGATCAGGCGAGTAAGTGCACCTGTCATACAAAATTTCACGCTGTAAATTTTTCTATGCTTAAAAAAATAACCCCCATCGCCATACAACACGCGAAGAAGGCATTAAAAAAACCGTTAAATACGCATGACCACGCAAATCTTATCAGGGACGACCACTTCGCCATGGCGATTTAAGCGGTCGTCTGCCGTAAACAGTCCGAGTTTGCAACACAAGGTCACAAAGGCCATCATTCTTTAAGAACTGGTATGACTCAGTTCTTGTTGACTCTTACCTAATACGTTTTAATACCGGTTTTTGAATACGGGATGAATGGAGCTTTTGTTTCGTTGTGTCAAGTCATTCAAGATTAGCATTTCCGTGTGTCAATGGAAACGTTAAACGTTGTGACTGGACAAATGTCATCCGCGCCTATCTCCAAGTCTTTTAATTAACATATGACTGATTACGAGGAGGTAAATTGAATATGTATGATACAGGTGATGCATGTTGATGAAGACGGTATAATCCCTAGAGATGCAGACGAATTTCACGGGCTTTCTACCAGCAGCAGACATTAAATTTGAAATAAAATAAATTTACTTTGATTATTGGGTTTTTCGCTGTCCTTATAATTTTTTTATTAGGTATCCATCGTCTCAGGTCAATCAGACTCAGGGGTTTGAACTGATGAAAGGATATTCTGGTTGTAAATTCAGTGTTTCTTATCCCACCATTAGCATGCGAAAAATTATATTTTTAGTAGTTTTCATTGTCGCCCAGAATTCTTCAACATGACCCAGAATTCTTCAACCTGACCCAGTTAGAAATCTTGTACCGGAGATATATATCTGCCTGTGATGGTACAGTTTATTCAAAGCATGCCTAGTGCATATTGGCAGATCTGAGAAATCATTACTGGGCCTTTCTCTTGTGAGCAGATTTCCCGAGCTGGTTTTTTTAACTCTCACTTTACTTTCCTTTCGTGATGTTGTATCTGAATTACCAATATTCTTTCACGGCAGTTCCCCTGACTGAAACGGCAATGTATTACACAGCATATTTTGGTTTCGCCCATTTTTAACAAACGTGAAAAATAGCAGTCTTATGTTCAAAATTGATTAAACACTGCCCTGCTAGCTTCTTATTTATTTTCACTGTGTATCGTTCTGCCACCTATACAATTAAAAAAATTTCTGGATCTAATAAGTAGCATTACTTCTTATGTCAACTGGTAGGCATATAAATATATATTTATTAAATAAAGGAATATTATTATGTTTAAAAACCCAAATAAACAGATTTCACTGTCGACAGTGTAAACTAATAATTTTTTCTGAGGTTTTGAAACATTAGCACTACTTTCCTTAAGTTACTTCCAACATACAGCAATTTAAAGTTTCTGGTCCCGTGCTCCCAATGAAGTTGGAAATGAGAGAGGATAAACAGTACCACGTTTTTACGTTTTATTAAATGCACATTCATTATATCTAATTTAGTTTCTCAAAGTTTGAAAGACACCAGAGAAAGAATTAGCTTACAGGAAATGTGTTTATGTTACGTACTACCAAAATATTTTGCAGTTCTAATCGATCGACACATGATTTAAAGGTAATTTTAATTTTAAATATGGCGTTAGGATACAACATGGGGATAAAAGTAGTTACTAAACGGGGCTTTCGAAAGTACTCATTATTGAAGCACGTAACACCTGTGGGATATACCCAGTTAGTCTACCAGTACCTCGCCAACCATGTTCCGTAGCGGATCTCTTGAGTCGAGGCCAGAAGCCCGTATGAGGGTTTCCATTCATCTGCACACTCAGCTTCGAAACGAATGCATTTCCTTTTTACTAATGACCAGAAATGATAAATTCAATTTTTTCCCTCGTGGTTTTCCATCTTTTGCTCAACTTCAGGGGCCGGAAGGTGTCAGTCATTAGAGGGTCAAGGGGAAGCGTGTATGTGTATGTGTGTATATATGTATATACATATATATGTATATATAAAAGTAACACTATCAAGTATCGCAATATCGCAGAAAAATTATTAACCAAATTATTGAAGCGTACTCAAAACTTTTATGAAACATATACACTTCCTGTTATTTTAATGTCATAACTGAAATCGTTTATAAATAAATATCGGAATTGATAAATTCTGTATATAACGCACCATTCTGAAGTTTATTTGAAAATAATGCTGAAATTTGTCTTTACGTATAGTATTAATTTTACAAAATTCGTATTTTTAGTGCGGGTTTTTTATTTCTACTGAGAATCCGAGGCTTCCTGGCCCACTGGTTCCACTGCCCATGCTTAGCTTCGTAAGGCCTCGAGATTTAAAGCGATTAAATATGTAAACTACACTTAAATCCCTATATATCCCATTAGTTTGTCAAAATGCAGGTGTTTGTTGAGGAGGCACGGTGGTGTAGTGGTTAGACTACTCGCTTCCCACCTAGGCGAGCAGGATTCGATTCCCGGCTGGCCTGCTCCCGGATTTTCGCATTTGGGAATAGTGCTTGACGATGCTGCTGGCCGGCGGGTTTTCTCGGGGATATCCCTTTTTCCCCCGACCCTTCATTCTGGCGGTGCTCCATACTCACCTCGCTTCGTCCCCATCGGCTCTCAAGACCACGGTGGTTAATAGCCACCCAAATGTCTTCACTCACTCATTCGATATATGTTGAAATTTTTATTTTTTAATGTAAAGGAAAATTTTCAAGTTGATCAATATTGAGAAGAGGTATTTATACGCAATAAGTTAATTTAAAAAAAATACGAAGTGGAAAATATTACTCACATATGATAGGTAGTGCACTCTGAACGCATGCAGAATCCGAGTGACGACAATGCGGAAATACAGAAAGGAAATAGAGAGCCAATTAAAAACGAGGTTTAAACACTTCACAGCGAGCAGAGCGAAGTAATCTCGTGGAATGTTGCAAATAGACCTCCGGTCGCTATCTGTTGGGTAATCTGGACAAGCCGGCTACATGCCTCTGCACCCGAGTCCATCCCACTTATCAGGAAGCGAGCCGGTGTTGATGGAGTCCTTATTCAACATCGCACATGNGGGGGGGGGGGGGAGGAACAACGCGAGTACAGTGGATGGTATTGTTCTCCTGCTGGCATTCCCCCCTCCCCCTTTTACAATCCCTTTATTCCGAACTTCAACTCCTACACACCATAACCCGTGTACCTCTTGGACAAAGCCGAGCGGAATAATGGCGCAAGTATGTACAGATTAGCATGACGAGGTAACACAGCGGCTCGCTACATCAGGAATCTGATCCAACGCGCGTCTGTCCTAATTAGTAACTGGGAAAACAACGACTTAATTACGGCAGCTCATTACCTACCTGCGTTCTGAAGTACGAGACGACTTGTTTACCGGATTGGTGGGCACTACTCTTCTCTTTGTCTGACTCCCGACGAGAACTTTACATTAGGTCACTTAACATCACATTTAATAATAACTTAATTTTAAATAACTAATGTATTCCTTAAATCTTAAGCCGGATATTTATGTTCATAAAATATCACACCTCTACTTTCTTCAGCGTTTGTTAGTCGTGAGGCACGAAGAAACGTTATCCATATAGAACGGCAAGTGTAACTCTCTTAAAGGAATAGTTACAGTTCAAGATATTTTTTAGAATAGTTTTAAATGAGTTTTTCATGATACGAGAAAGTGTAAAGTTTCGTTGAAATCTGTTATAATGGCGTTGTAAGCGATAACCACGCTCGACTCAGAACGCCGCGGTGCGGCAGATTTCTCGCTTCTCGTTATACAGAATCGTGTTCGATCTCCGATGAGATAGCCCTGGATTGTCGCATGTCGGAAGCGTGGCGGACGTTGCCATTGGCAAGTGGGCCTTCTCGGGGTAGTCCCTTCTACCCGTCACTAGAGGTTCGTCCGAAATTATTACAGTTGTAGGCTAAACTTCCAGCATGTATACTTTAGTGTTCATTTAATGTTTGGATCACAGTCATTTCGACACGTCCTTTCCAACTCTTCAACCAGTATTAAGCAAAACAAAAAAACGTATTTTTCACGTGCTGAAAAGATAAATTTAAAAAGAAGGCTCATGCTGTGATAGCAGCTAAAAGAATAAACAATTGGGGCGTGAGAGTGCAAATAACTGAGTATTCCCGACTGCTGCCAAATGAATTTCTGACTTTTCCGTATAGTGTATTCACGGTTACTTCCAACTTTTCTGAAGACCTGCTCAAGTTCTACTTCCATGATACTCCTCCTCGTGCAAACAAAGCTTAGCCGAGTCTAGAAAATTACACCTAAGGGACAACGCACCGCATTCGTGCACGCTCAGTGTAATAATATTTTCACAAGAGCTATTTATTACTAGGCATTACCAACATCTATGTCCACACATTTTAAAATATTAATTATAAATGAAATATTGTAATTTATAATAAAATATAATTGCAATTCCCATTTAACCAAAAATGAGAACTTTATGACAACAGAAGTAAAACAAGTTTGTGATATATGATACATCTAGGAACTAACTAAACACGTCACATATAGGGCAATTCAGAAAGTGTGAAGAAACCGCGACTAGAGTATAGCTTTACTGTAAGCGTCACAAGTTCGCTTCTGTACATGCGTGCGCTTTGGCCGCCGCGCCCGCTACGGCCCGGCCGGCGGCAGGAGATATTCGTGACGGCCGGGTTGTGTACTACCTGTCGCAAAAACATTCGGCATGCTTCGGCCAACGCGCAATTGCTTTTAACCACGGCATCAGGCTGCGCGAACAGCTACCTCTCCCCTCGCCGGAGGCACCCCTCCCTCAACCAATCCTTCTTAGTTCACCCGCCAGCAGTTGTGACGCCAACAGTATCGCAGTTGCTATTTTTCCGCCCCCGTATCACCTTCATCAGCGCTGAAAAGCGACATCCTCGAACGCTCGCTAAAAGTAAGAAAACATTTAGTCGCCGATAAATATGACCATAACACGTATAGTCACCGCATCCTCAAACTTGGGCACATTGCAAACGGATCACACTATTTACCGGTGTAGTACACGGCAAGGCATCGGCTCGCAGTATTTTCCGAGTTTTCCTTGTGGCTAGCCTGGCCTATGGAATTTTCTACACCTCTGACGAGAATGGTCAGTGGCAATATCACCGAGCACGCAGCCAGTTGCTCGCTGGTCGTATGGACAATGCTGTACGAAAGTACAGCACACTCCCAAAACCTACGTGATTTCAGCACTGGGACTCACGTGGTCAAACGGGTTAAGGTGCATGCTGTGAAAGTATCATACAATAATAGTAAGGCGTTTAGGATATACAAACAATTTTGTATGTATTTTTGAAGACATTTGTTTATTTTCCGGCGTACACAATGGCCCTTTGAGTATTTCTATTTCATGACTATGGGCAAATATAAACTTTCACTTTTTTTTTTTGCCAGCCGTAAATCCGAAGAAATTAAATCTCAATAAAATAAGGGAGAGGGAAAATGACTTAAAAAAAAAAAAAGGGCACCTGTTATGTACCCTGTTTAGGCTCTGATAAACAGCAGGCATTAAAGCTCGACGATAATTCACTCCCGTCGCCATTACGGGAGTGAGGAGTTTCCTTATACGGCAACTACATTAATGATTCTTAAGCTTTAACGTCTACAGTTTTTATGAAGACTCGTGCTTGATGTGACGTCATTATTTATTGCGTAAAGTACATTTCAAAGTCGTACGTACGTCGTATATCTTCGGCAGAGCGCAATATTAAGACGAACAGTTTTTCACACAATTTATTCTTCTTGAATGTTGTAACAAAATATACAAATTTTGAGTGCATTTATAGAATGGTAAATCGTATCATCTTATTTGACCATTCTGTAACTAAAATGAGTTTACGAGATATTTTATAGGAAATTTAAAACGTAACTGTTTGCTTTTAGGAGACAGTAAATTTTTTAGTTAAAATACAATATAACTATTAATTTATGTAATACATAAAATTGTAAACAAAATTTAATCTGGGCACAATAACCTTGCATATGTTTGCAAGACGCAGAAACTCAAGCCAATGGCTAGATAAAGATATTGTAACGTACCCGACGAGGAACAAGAAATTAGAGCGAGTTTGGTTTTATATTTTACCTGCTCATCAATAGTTTAAATCAAGAAAGTTTCTTGAAGAGGTTATTGTTTAAGTGCGTATGTAACACCCTGGCAGTCACAGTCTTTAGACTATTTGTTGGATAGGGCCCCGAGTACTTTTGAAAACCAGGATTTCAAATACTGAATATTTTAATCAACGGGGTATTAAATGTGAGAATTTAAATGTGGATCACGGGGGCATAATTTAATATTATCTTTGCTACCTTATTAGGTAACAAAAAATTAAAAATCTTCAGTCACCTCTTTTTGTATATACGTATATTTGATATATACACAGATTGTTTATACGTACTGTACAAAGAAACACGCGAGTGTTTTGATGGTTTCTGTGTCAGGTTAATCCTTAATCCCAGAACACGCTATTTTACACTACTTCTGATGGTGAAAACAGAACGCTACGGGTCACCTGAACGTCTTCAGTCAACGCCGCTTCGCGTATGTTTTTCAAGGCCGGAATCGGTTGTCACGTAACCCAATTTGTGTTAACAGTCCAGGAATTAAGCGGTAGACAGTGCACTGTGCGTAATAAGTACAATCACGAAGACATAGAACGTGATTTCTTTATAAATGAATCTAAACTGACAGTGCTGTATGAAGAAGGGTTCTGAGAATATCTTGACATTGATAATGTATGCGCTTTTTCTTAAACGGTGCATAAATGGTTTTTTTTTTTTTTTTTTTTTTTTTGGAATTGTTTGCAAACTGAATTGCATCCTGTTCATATTTATTTTCTTTACGTGTGCACATCGGTAAACATGCTAGAAAAAGATCTTCAACAACGATGCAAACCCCAAAGGCTTTATCATATGGATAGAGTTTTTAAATACGCGAAAACAACAAACAATCGGCGATATCACGAAAACTGCATACACGATGAGTATTTTCTCCGAGAAGAAAATGCAGGGACTAGGATACCCTCTTATTCAAGGTACTTCTGAGCAAGAAATGTAGGTGGCCGACAACAGAAAGAGGACTACAATTACGCATAGCGGAAATTGAAGTCGGGCCTACACGGAAATCTCATCGCGAAAATTGGGTGTCCATACTGACATCGTGTAGAGTGAAAGTTAACTGACGCTCGACCTTGGGAGCCGTCTGGTTGGAGGTATTTCGCGTTCGAGGCTTAGAAATGCGAGAGCGCTAAGGGCGACGTGCGTGCGCTCATCGAATTCCTAGTCGCCGTTACGCGCAAGGCGTCGATACGTCTTTTCGACTGACGCGACTTTCGTTGACTCGCCACTACACGAATTTATGTGGAAACCCTTATAATTTTATGGCGTAACAATAAAGACAAAGGTGTAACGAATGAAATTAACCCTTTGTTAAGGAACCCGTACCTAAAAAAATTTTAAGACACGCTCGTATTTCGAAAGTTTTCACTTTAAATAAAACTTACCTTAGATGTGCAAATATAAAACGGAAACTAGTATTCTGATATGAAATATATATTAAATGCTGTTACTGAGCACACAGCGCTTAGAAATATCGAACAGTATATCAACGACAACCACGTGACTAAACCTCTGCTCTGTGTTCGTGGGACTGCGATTCCATGAAAATATTTGCAATGAAAATTCACGACCAGACTTAAAAAAATCGAAGCTAAATATATATTAAATTGTTGCCTTTTCCTTGATAAGCTATGCTTTTTAATAATAATTATGCATAAAGTAATTTAGTTGTGGAATAATATACGTGAATCCAAGATGGCGGGGATCTCTACCACTTAAGGGGCTCGCCTGCTTGGTGCTATTTTCCGCGTTTGAGGCCGAGAAGTGCGGGAGTGATAAGGGCGACACTGCCACGCGCATCAAGTACGCCATCGCCGCTAAGCGCAAGTCTCTAAACTGGCGTGCAGTGTTCTCGTCGTGCTGCGTGTACCTATGGGGCTTTAAGCGGCGACCCTACAACTTATTGGTGGGACGTCTGCAGTTAGGTTCAGTGCATGCGCCTAGAGTACGTTTGTGTGTATATAACGCATATATTTTGAGATACAGCACGTTGATAAAACTGGTTTCAAACATATTGGAGTGCTCTTAAATGGGGTTTTTAACGTGCGTAACATCTTAAAAATAATCGACGCGCATTGTCTGAAACGTGCGTTCTTTTCAGAACTCAGCACGTTGGACGCACATTTTACAGTTTCGTGAAGAAAAAAATCCGTATTTTAAACTCTCCCGCCAGGCTGGCGGGCCCCTTAAGAAGTCCGTCTACCTTGCACTTGAACGGTGTTGCAGAGTGTTTACACGTTTTTCCACCAGAACTATCAAACGTGCGTCCAATAAGAACACACACCCCAGACCAGGCTTGTTTGAGTACTTGCAAGACACCACCCATATTAGAAACTCCACTTCTGAGTACTCCGACATAGCTAAAAACTGCTTTTACAAGGCGCTGTTTATCGAAATACACGATCAGACACATACATAAATACTCAAGGGCCCTGCTTTGAACTTTTCTGCAGACTTTCCTTCAATGAAATGACAGGGTTGCCACTGAAAGTCCATAGTTACACACAGAACGGAAAATAACAGTGTACGATAGTTCAGAGCTTTGCGCTTAGCGGCGATGGCACATTTGAAACTCTTAACATTATAGCCCTTATCGTGCCCGTGACTCTCGGCCTCAAACACGGGAAAAGGCTCCAGGCATGCGGGTCTCTCAAAGGAAAGGTTTATTCTCTATCTTGGATTTACGTACATTCTTCCATAATTCGATTTCCGGATGCAATATTAAAAACTGAGCTTGCCAAAGGCACAGGGAACAAAGAGTTATTCAGAAATCCAACTTGTTTTCTCCCGTCACTCGTTTCACATCTGTATCCCTACTAAATGTTACCCTCATGATTCAATACTTTTTGTCCCTTGTAAGAAAGTACGTATGTAACTGAAACCATGAAAATTTGAAAACTTTTGGTGTAGCAGAACTCTATGCCATGTCAAACTTTGACTTCTAATGTCCGGTCATAAGGCTTGGTTACGAAGATTTGTGAAAACATGAAAATCGACGATGGGTGGGTTCTCTTTATCGCGAAGGCGTACGCAAATCCTCTCTTTCTGCGTCAGAACGACGACAGTAAAGGTTCTTCGCGGTAAATTTAGCACTTTTGTAAGCCCTGCTCAAGTTAACTTGCATGCACATTGTGTATTCTTCCAACACATGTATAATTAAAATTGCTACGGGCCTGAACACTTTATTCTCGCGTCGGTCTAGTGAAACTGTGAAATTATTAAGGAAAGGATATATTTTAGAAATTTGTTAATTATTACACCCACGTGTATTAAAAAAAGAGCAAGCAAAATACATTTCCAGTATCCGCGAATGTTTATCTAAAACTTTTAACTCGACGTTAACACATGGAACTATTTTCCTCTCTGTCATTACCAGCTTTACTGGGCGCATGCCAGTAAGTGTGCTCGTTAAAATATGTGCGGGTAAGAGTAGCGACATATTCAAAAGATTGGGGGCCACAGAGGCTGAGCGATTAGCTTGCTCACCTACCACCAGGACGAACCAGGTTTAATCCCCGGTTGGGCCACTCCCAGATTTTTGCACGTGGGAATTGTGTCGGACGATGCCGTTGGTCTGCGGGTTTTCTCGTGGATCTCCAGTTTTCCCCTCCCTTTCATTCTGGCGCTACTCTTCTTAATCCCCCTCGTCGGCTCTCAGGACCTCACCGTTACAAGCCGCCCAAATCTCTTCATTCACTCATTTTTCAAGGGTTGATNCCTCCCTTTCATTCTGGCGCTACTCTTCTTAATCCCCCTCGTCGGCTCTCAGGACCTCACCGTTACAAGCCGCCCAAATCTCTTCATTCACTCATTTTTCAAGGGTTGATTTCAAAAGTGCACAATAAACCTTGAACTGCCTATAGCATAACCATGGCCCCCGCGAAAGAAGAAGGACGAAGGACTCCTTACCTCGATGTCATCGTCTGCGGTGTGGTGCAGTCCTTCGGGACGCGAGACCGTCTTCGCTGATGTGCGTCTTGTGAACACGCGAGCTCCCTGCGTCGACGTTCTCGAAGGACGTCACTTCGCGTCTGACCTGGCGACGGGGAACTGACTGGCTCAACGGGGTTCCCGAACCACGTGGCTAGCCGCCTGCCAACTGACTGTGCGAGTCGGGTCTCCGCGGGAAACCCTGTAAGGATACCTGAGAGAGACGCCGGTGTTGGTTCTGGGTTTGGGGGAGGGGGAGCTGTCGGAACAGTTACCACTTCTGGTGCTCCCGCCTTTCACGCACGGGGCCGCGCGAACTCTCACTTTCTTCCACCTCCGTG
>NQII01004064.1:20807-92097 GCA_002778355.1 Clitarchus hookeri | reverse complement strand
ACACACACACACACACTGTGATCTGGATTCAGTTGCCAGTGGGCCGTGCCCCTACATTCACTAGTGGGGGAAATGGCTGAAGTTGCCGTTGGACGACGAGACTCCGCGAAGTGCTTCTAATTGCCCGCCCTTGTATTTATCTCATTAGGGCCTCGTTCCACGCAGGCCCTCCCTAAGCGGTGATGAGCACCGAAACGTCCTTAGTAACATTTTTTTCGAGGCCAGCACTCTGTCCTGCACGTGGTCGAGCATTCCTAGGGGGTGGGGCGGTGGGGGGAGGAGACAAGATGCAAGGATGATTCGCCACTGGTGCATCTAGAAGGGACGTGGCAGGAAATACAGCCCTCCCCCCTTCTCACCATCACAACAAACACGACAAACCATCCTCTTCTAGTGCTTCAAACACCTTTTGAATTAAGATTATACTATCTAATCCTCTTTTCTATTAGAGATCTTTCTCTACTTCATAAATTGCACGCATTTTGCAATTCTTGTCTGTAGAAGGGTGTTTACGGTGTCTANTTAGAGATCTTTCTCTACTTCATAAATTGCACGCATTTTGCAATTCTTGTCTGTAGAAGGGTGTTTACGGTGTCTAAGCCCGTTTCCACCCCTCCCTGTGTAGATCAACTAGGTTAGCATGGGAGGTAAACATGGCCCCAATCGCGGCCGTGTTTGCCCAATCCCAGTAAAGCCCCGAGCATGTGCCCTTGCAGTTAGAACCTTCCCTGCATGCCTAGGCATATGGGGTGCAGTTGTATTGACACTGGCCAGGTTCTTTGTAGCAGCTTAAACACTGGCACGAAGCCAGTAGGTGATCGCATGGAGGGTGCTTGTCGCACAATATAGCCATTCTCGTTTGTGGTCTGATATAAATGCTATATATTGTGGCAGGAGACGGATGTAGATATAACATATCTACAAGAAATAAGACATGATGATGGTTATACTTGCAAGCCCGGTGTGAATATTTCTCGAACTGCATTCTTCCTCTTCCAACAAGGTCTGAGTGTATGTGAGGAGAGGAGGGAAGAGGGAATAGAATACTTACGTGGAGGAAGAAGGAATACTTACCTATACGCACTTACTTCCTTTAAACTGGTTACATGTAGTCTGTCCTCCTTTAAAATACTTGTATTATATTTCTCTCCTTCTCTTCCATGTCCTGGTTAATATTATTAGGCGTTATGTTATTACATTTTGAGAATGGCGTCTATAAAATCATTTAAGTTTTTTACACACTAAATAGGCCTAGATTTTAACTTTCAGTTCATGAATTAGTGTTTATTTAAAAAATAATTTAGTGCAAATTTTTTAATTAACTATGCTGTGCATCTATGATTTCTGTCTAAAATTAGTACAAAAAAAATTTAAAACCGTACATAATAAATTTATTAAATATTATACACTGAATATTCCGTACAGATATAAAAATGTCACAAAAGAGCCATTGCATTATCTACTCAATATTACAAAGTTGAGAGGGTAGTATAAAAAATTTAAAAAATTAGTACAAATTTCAAAAGGTAAAAATTAGTTAATTTTTTAGTCAAGCGTGTTTTAAAGCGTAACACTCATTATTTTGCAATCTCTTTATGGCGCAATCTTGCTTACGTATAAGAAAAACAAAACTTTGTGCAATAATCAATACTTTGATAAGTTCGGAAGACTGTCGCTTATTGATAATACTTTTACTTACAATACGTTTAACTTGCACAGGTGAGAAGTATTTTGGCACAGGCAGGTTTGCAACGTAGAATGTAAGGAATGGATCTTAACTTACAATAACATGGTTTGACTGAAATAGGGTATTATAAATGTATAATCTTAAACAAAAACAGGTACAGTACGTCAACTTGCAGCTTGAATATTGAAGTTTATTATTTTTTCGAGTATGCAGTAGTTGCTGAACTGGGACAACTATTCTTTCCTGCAAACAACGTAGATTATGCCTATGACATGTTTCCTCTGAAATTCCGAATCTCATCATCGAGCACTAACATTGAAGTTCAAAAATACAAATACGGTTACTTGCTTAACATGAAAATCTAAACTACATTCTATGTTTTATGAATGCTTACAAGTTAACTCGTATTGATATGCATGTTCTTTTGACCTAGGATATTCTGAATGACATATGTTGTCTGTCTGGTGAACAGAGATGTCGTCCTTCAATGTTACACTTCAGTGTAACGAAAATAATCGAGGCACGTACTTAAACTAAAAATAATTCACATCAATATGCCAGATACGTTGAGTGTGTCGAAATAATGGTTTAATTATTAGCGCAAGGAGTGAGTGTCACTCTGTAATAGTTGGTTTTTCCAGAACTTTCTCTGTATTAGAATTTAAGCTGCCATAGAATTTTTTCATGAAAAAGAACCTAAATATTTCATGTATATTACAGATTACAAATGTTAGGAAAGAACTAATTACATTAAACTGTTTCCAATATGTATCGTCTTAGCATTCTGACAGTCTGTGGCAGTATTTACTTTCTTCTGATCACCCTCAGCCTTCTGTGTATCTCTGATGTGTTCAGGATCCCTTATCGGCATATTCTGGGAATGTTCTGAATAAACGATTTCATGTAGTACTCAGCGCTTGAAGAGAGTAGCCATTTCTATAAGCGTGTTGTTTCCCCAGAATTAATCTTTTTGTAATTTCAGGGATGTCGTACATTGTGGAGTTCACGCCAAGAAATTACATATTTTTCGACGTGAAATATGCAGGGACCCTGTATTTGATACTCGCTGTGTAATAATGGAATGATTTAACTATAAAATCAAATTTTTTTTATTTTCATGAATTTTATTTTCTCTTGTTTGATTGCATCAACTGACAGCATAGATTTGGCTGGTGATGGGGTCGCTTGTGAGACCATGTGGTGATGCACCTAGACATGGGAAATTTCGTCTACAATATGGCCACATCGCTTTACATTATAGATCCTGGATTTTCACTTTCAAACTCAGCAATCTCAAGTGGACCTTTTTCTAAGAACGTTTATACAAAAGGTTGCTGGTTTAATTTTGCATAGCATCTCGAATAAGGAGAGTGTTATGCGTTTACAGCGNGAACGTTTATACAAAAGGTTGCTGGTTTAATTTTGCATAGCATCTCGAATAAGGAGAGTGTTATGCGTTTACAGCGTTCAACTTTCCATTCGTGGTATGATCTCTTGTTCTTTGCTTAATACTTTCTTGTTTTCCTGTTAAATAATTTCTACAAATATATTTTTGGATCTTTCACACTGAGCTTGTGACATGTCAGAGGAAGTCATGTTGTCCATTATCACTGTCAGAGTTATTTTTGTTTTGCAGTGTTCGACTCTCTTTCTGGTGGAACATCAGACTCCATAATCTTTGGTTTTTTCTGTCTTATTTTGACATTTTCCAATAAACTTAGTTTGAATGCCAGTACGTTTCTTGAGAACTAATTTATGAATTACTTTATTCAATTCTCCACCTGAGTTCACAGATACAACTGCTGATTCACACCAAATTTTGTAAAAATTATCCAGGGCCAAAATTATGCGTTTTCTATCAACAAATTTTGCTACAACATAATTCTAGTTCTCTGCTGAATTGTTTTTGAAAATGAGTCTAGTGGCTTTATTTGCTACTCTTNTTGTTTTTGAAAATGAGTCTAGTGGCTTTATTTGCTACTCTTTGTATGCGTACCATTAATTATTGTATTAATACTGTCCTTTTCACCTTGTTAACTAGATTTACTTCAGCAGGTTTTTGAAGTCCATCACAGTTTTTTTTTTCAGCGCATTTAGAATGCTCACCGGGGTCTTTGTATGCTATGGGCTGTATAATATATCGTTAATTTATTTTCCAAAAATTATTTTTAATATATATTTTCCGACCTTAATGGCACAGATTACAGTTGTTCTTAGTTACATAATTCGGGCTTGAAGAGATGTAGGCAGATCATGCCCCCCCCCCCTTTCCCAACATTTTGTATTGTTACAGGCATCTCGTACTCTGTTTACATACTTCCTACAAATGTGATTGATTGTGGTACTATTTTCTCAACTGGTCTCATTGGTACATATTACATTGCATGTTTTTGTTTTTATCGTCTACTCTACTGTCCCCATCTGCAATTAAAGGTATTTATGTAACCATGCGTGCTTATGCATTGCGTAAATACTTCAATAACCACATCTTATTCCACAGAGGTATTAATTCCTGGCAAGTTCTTAGCACATGCGAGTACTGGAGTAGAAATTTTCGTATCTGTGGCGGGAAAACACGCTTATACATCGTAATAACAATTAATTCTTACTCTGAAGATCATCATCTTCTTAGTTATGAAGCATACGATACAACCCTATATGAGAAAGAATTCACATTGTACAATCACAAAAAAATACAGAACTAACATTGTACGATCGATGTTATATTCGTACTGAAATATTATTATTACAGGAACCAACATTTAATGTGAGTAAATATTGCTACAGGTTACAAATATATAACTTTGTGATAATTCTTCACAACTGACAGTAAACTGTACTTGGTTCTGTAGGACAGTTTAGACCAAGCTCCACCTGTAACAACTGTCATCAGTGGGTGACCTTCCTCGTCTACGTCACCTGCTAGTACAGTCAGCTTCCCTTTTCTTACGCGACTTCGGCAATTAGCCCCTAGGCTGATTTTTTAATAGTATCAGAAATACGATTGTGGTTCACCTTCCAGGTTTTTTTTAGAACAGGGCGTGGTTAATGTACCACATAGCTCTCAGCGTGGTAAGTAGTCCCCTCCAATAACTGATGGTGCTGCTGCATTGACGTTCATCACTTCCACTTTCTCTTCTTTACATTCAGTTCGCAGAATCCTGCTAATGTTACAAAATTAATATTTTAAAGGTATGAAGTTATTAGAACTGAAACGGGGCTCACTTATTATGCTCGTTTAACACAGAATGCACAATCAAATGTCTCACGCCGGCTCATTAATTTGATTCTTTCGTTAAAATACTAAAATATAGTCTATTCGCCATTTCTACAAATTTTTTTAATAATAAGTTTGAAAATTCATCTAAAAATGATGTGTCTGATTGTGTCCCAAATATGTTATTTAACACAGGCGTTTTATATTTGGGTTAACAAAAATATTATTTTTGGTTATACTGAAATTTACTTATATTTTGTCAGCAAATTAAATTGTTTCATTCATGACTAGTATGAATAAAACAGAGATAAAATAAGAGTGTCGGTAATGCCTAGTAAGAAATAATTATCTTGCAAAATATTCTTGAACTGGGTACGAACGAACGTGGTGCTTTGTCCCTTTAGTAAAATTTTATGGAAATATTTACGCTTATTTTGCATTAGGCGGAGGGATAGTCTGAAAGTAGAACTTTATGAGGGCTTCAGAAAAGTCAGAAGTAACCATGAATGAACTATATAGGGGAGAACGGGGCTAGTTGCAACAGGAGTAGGTTGCAACACTGCCCATAACCACGCACTCTTAAATGTGATAGTNAGGGGAGAACGGGGCTAGTTGCAACAGGAGTAGGTTGCAACACTGCCCATAACCACGCACTCTTAAATGTGATAGTAGCGCCACTCAGCAGGGTAGTTAGCACGAAGTGGCAGCCATCTTGTGCCAAACACCCGGGCGCGTCTACAGACCGTGGCTAGTTGGAACAGGGGTAGGCTGCAACACTACACATAAGCACGCACTCTTCAATGCGAAAGTGGCGCCACTCAGCAGGGTAGTTGGTACTAAGTGGCAGCCATCTTGTGCCAAACTCCCGGGCGCGTCTACAGACCGTGGCTAGTTGGAACAGGGGTAGGCTGCAACACTACACATAAGCACGCACTCTTCAATGCGAAAGTGGCGCCACTCAGCAGGGTAGTTGGTACTAAGTGGCAGCCATCTTGTGCCAAACTCCCGGGCGCGTCTACAGACAGTTGTTGTGGTTTTCAATGGTTTGAGGTAAGTAATACAACCTTTACTGTAACGAATAGTGCAAACCTTCATTCTTATTTGTGTTGTATAGCGATTACGTATCTACGAAGGCAGGAGTAGAACATTCTGTTAAATGCTGCAAGTACTTTATTGGGGCAAGTTGCAACGGTCTGTTTCAACTTGCCTCAACTGTCTTGCAACTTGCCCTAAGTGCCTCTACATATATATATATACATTCATATATTGCATTGTAAAGAGTTGTATCACCTAACCTATTACTTGGTGTGTGTAATATAACTCATATTACTTTATTACATAAACAGCACAATAATAATTTCCTTTTAAAAATAGGCCAAATACTGTATATTAGACTAGGAATATTACATAGTCAAATGTGCGGTGAATACCCACAAATTATCTATATAATTTTATTCTGTTGCATCGAAAATACGGACGTACAAAAGGAAAACAGAAAAAAGGAAGACTCCGCCAACTATCATGGAGACAGCATCCCAACTCTTCATGGAGAATCCTGATTCACATAAGTATTCAGTCCAAAAAATTGCAAAGGAATTTGATATAGATTTATCTCCACTGTGATGATACATACAGAAATTTAAGAAAAGGAACTTATGCTAAATTAGAGAACAGGAGCTCCCAACACTGTTAGCACTGGTTACCAGCAACCGCGTCGTGTTTTACCGCAGAACAAGAAAGCCAATTGTGTGAATACCTCAAGCGAAGTTCTCAAATTATGTTTGGCCTCCACCAAAAGAGGTGCGTAAGCTTGCCCATAAAAGTTGTGTATCATTTGGTGTAAATGTTGCCGTTTCATGGAAATTTAACAAGTGTGTGGTCCAAATTGGTAAGACTGCTTTCATGATGCACAACCTAGAACTTTCCATTAGACAAGCTGAGTCTACAAGCTTGGCAAAGTGCACTTCATCTTATAACACAAAGGTCTCCCAATTTTAGGAAAAACTTATGTGCTCAGCAGCAATAAAATCCCACCTTCACGTATATTCAACGTGGATGAGACAGAGGTGTCTACTGTTATGAATCCTAGTGACATAATAGCCGTAAAAGGGATGAAACTAATAGGATCTGTAACTTCAGCATAAAGAGGTGAAATGATCACAGTAACAACTGCGATAAGCGCAATTGGAAACTCCTTACCCCCCATGTTTCTTTTTCCTCTAAAAAAAGTTCAGGGATAATTTTGTACGAGATGGGCCTGCAGACTCCAAAGAAACTGCAACTAAATCAGGCTGGCAAACTGAGGAAACCTTCTTGACTTCATAAAGCATTGCATTGAACATACTTCGCCATGTCTTACCAATCCTGCCCTCCTACTCCTGGACAACCATTATTCTCACATCAGCTGCCGTGTTTTGGACCTGTGCAAAGCAAGTGGCGTAGTTCTCGTATCATTCCCGCCTCTTGTTCACATCTCCTTCAACTCTAGGATGCGTCCGTCTATGGCGCGTTTAACAAACTACGTGGAACAGGTATTAACGCTTGGTTGGCAACTAACCTAGGACGAACNTGTCCGTCTATGGCGCGTTTAACAAACTACGTGGAACAGGTATTAACGCTTGGTTGGCAACTAACCTAGGACGAACAATCACAATATTCCACTGACCAGTAATTGGAAAAGAAACTTTTCTGCATTCAAAGACGCCAGCTTATATCACTGCTGGATTTCAGAAAACATTCATTTCACCACTTTACGTCCTCACATTTTAAGATGATGACTTTGCTTCAGCAATCGTAACAGATAAACCGCTACCAAGTGGTGATACTAAAATATTACAAAATGATGAANAGGGGAGAACGGGGCTAGTTGCAACAGGAGTAGGTTGCAACACTGCCCATAACCACGCACTCTTAAATGTGATAGTGGCGCCACTCAGCAGGGTAGTTAGCACGAAGTGGCAGCCATCTTGTGCCAAACTCCCGGGCGCGTCTACAGACCGTGGCTAGTTGGAACAGGGGTAGGCTGCAACACTACACATAAGCACGCACTCTTCAATGCGAAAGTGGCGCCACTCAGCAGGGTAGTTGGTACTAAGTGGCAGCCATCTTGTGCCAAACTCCCGGGCGCGTCTACAGACCGTGGCTAGTTGGAACAGGGGTAGGCTGCAACACTACACATAAGCACGCACTCTTCAATGCGAAAGTGGCGCCACTCAGCAGGGTAGTTGGTACTAAGTGGCAGCCATCTTGTGCCAAACTCCCGGGCGCGTCTACAGACAGTTGTTGTGGTTTTCAATGGTTTGAGGTAAGTAATACAACCTTTACTGTAACGAATAGTGCAAACCTTCATTCTTATTTGTGTTGTATAGCGATTACGTATCTACGAAGGCAGGAGTAGAACATTCTGTTAAATGCTGCAAGTACTTTATTGGGGCAAGTTGCAACGGTCTGTTTCAACTTGCCTCAACTGTGTTGCAACTTGCCCTAAGTGCCTCTACATATATATATATACATTCATATATTGCATTGTAAAGAGTTGTATCACCTAACCTATTACTTGGTGTGTGTAATATTACTCATATTACTTTATTACAAAAACAGCACAATAATAATTTACTTTTAAAAATAGGCCAAATAATGTATATTAGACTAGGAATATTACATTGTCAAATGTGCGGTGAATACCCACAAATTATCTATATAATTTTCTTCTGTTGCATCGAAAATACGGACGTACAAAAGGAAAACAGAAAAAAGGAAGACTCCGCCAACTATCATGGAGACAGCATCCCAACTCTTCATGGAGAATCCTGATTCACATAAGTATTCAGTCCAAAAAATTGCAAAGGAATTTAATATACATTTATCTCCACTGTGATGATACATACAGAAATTTAAGAAAAGGAACTTCTGCGAAATAAGAGGACAGGAACTGCCAACACTGTTAGCACTGGCTACCAGCAACCGCGTCGTGTTTTACCGCAGAACAAGAAAGCCAATTGTGTGAATACCTCAAGCGAAGTTCTCAAATTATGTTTGGCCTCCACCAAAAGAGGTGCGTAAGCTTGCCCATAAAAGTTGTGTATCATTTGGTGTAAATGTTGCCGTTTCATGGAAATCTAACAAGTGTGTGGTCCAGATTGGTTGACTGCTTTCATGAAGCACAACCTAGAACTTTCCATTAGACAAGCTGAGCTACAAGCTTGGCAAGGTGCACTTCATCTAATAAGACAAATATCTCCCAATGTTACGAAAAACTTATGTGCTCAGCCGCAATAAAATCCCATTTTCACGTATATTCAACGTGGATGAGACAGGGGTGTCAACTGTTAGGAAGCCTAGTAAAATAATAGTCGTAAGAGGGATGAAACAAGTAGGATCTGTAACTTCAGCAGAAAGAGGAGAAATGATCACAGTAACAACTGTGATAAGCGCAATTGGAAATGCCTTATCACCCATGTTTATATTACCTCGGAAAAAGTTCAGGGATCCTTTCGTACGAGATGGACCTGGAAGCTGCAAAGGAACAGCAACTAAATCTGGCTGGCAAACTAAGGAAACCTTCTTGACTTTCATAAAGCATTGCATTGAATATACTTCGCCATGTCTTACCAATCCTGTACTCCTACTCCTGGAGAACCATTCTTCTCACATCAGCTGTTCTGTTTCGGACCTGTGCGAAGCAAGTGGCGTAGTTCTCGTGTCATTCGCGCCTCACTGTTCAAACAGCCTTCAACCCTTGGATGTGTCCGTCTATGGCGCGTTTAACAAACTACGTGGAACAGGTATTAACGCTTGGTTGGCAACTAACCTAGGACGAACAATCACAATATTCCACTGACCAGTAATTGGAAAAGAAACTTTTCTGCATTCAAAGACGCCAGCTTATATCACTGCTGGATTTCAGAAAACATTCATTTCACCACTTTACGTCCTCACATTTTAAGATGATGACTTTGCTTCAGCAATCGTAACAGATAAACCGCTACCAAGTGGTGATACTAAAATATTACAAAATGATGAAGTTTCTTTTTGTGAAGCAACTGTTGATAATAATGTTGATTATCGTGTTCTGAATGCTCAAGTTCGTAATGGGCAAGAAGTCAATGAGATTGAACATTAGCAGAGTGAAGAACAGAGAAGACCCCTGAATNAGTGGTGATACTAAAATATTACAAAATGATGAAGTTTCTTTTTGTGAAGCAACTGTTGATAATAATGTTGATTATCGTGTTCTGAATGCTCAAGTTCGTAATGGGCAAGAAGTCAATGAGATTGAACATTAGCAGAGTGAAGAACAGAGAAGACCCCTGAATCTAAACAATATCTCTGTTCCAAGTACAAGTGGGTTTAGTCCAGAGATAGTACATCCATTTCCAAAAGCACCCAAGAGAAATGAAAACCCTNTGATGACTTTGCTTCAGCAATCGTAACAGATAAACCGCTACCAAGTGGTGATACTAAAATATTACAAAATGATGAAATTTCTTTTTGTGAAGCAACTGTTGATAATAATGTTGATTATCGTGTTCTGAATGCTCAAGTTCGTAATGGGCAAGAAGTCAATGAGATTGAACATTAGCAGAGTGAAGAACAGAGAAGACCCCTGAATATAAACAATATCTCTGTTCCAAGTACAAGTGGGTTTAGTCCAGAGATAGTACATCCATTTCCAAAAGCACCCAAGAGAAATGAAAACCCTCGCAAATGACCGAAGAGAAGAAAAACTGTCATCCTCACCGACACTCCGGAAAAAAAGGCCATTGAAGAAGAAAAGCGTTCCACGGATGAGAAGAAGCGAAAAAAAGTGAAGCACAATGATATAAAAATGCAAAGATAACAATCAAGAAAAATGTGTCCATCTGAAGAGAAAAATCCAAGGAAAATTCATCAAAAAGAAAATTTGCAAAAGGAAGATCTAATTTCACGAAAGCAGCTTTGGCGAGGAAGAAGACGCTATTTGCTAAGTGTGTTTACTTAAATACAAGCGTGGTGGAGAATTGGTGCAGTGCACTGTGTGCAAACATTGGGCTCACTGGTTATGTGCTGGTATAAATTCTTTGTAAGTGTGTTTACACTGTGTAACAGATGAGCCCGATTATTGGTAGTAAATGTTGGACTAGCCTCACGTAGTGTTACAACTTACCCCAGCCAAAGGGGAAATTGCAACATTTGCAATGATCTATTTAAACCAATATTCTTAAGCTCTTTCATTTCTTGCATGCAATATTTTTTTATATGTTGTAGTCTAATTATGTGAGATAATAATCATTTATACTTAGTTGCCTAAAAACGAAACACAAATATTCTGTATATTATGATATCACAACTGTTACAACTAGTCCCGGTTTCCCCTAAACTATTCTTATACCTTCTGGCGTGGTGCCTGCAGCAGCTGAAGAATAGTTTTCTGTATTTTCACAATTGTTTTCATAATCCAGTACAGTTATATGCGTTGTAATATAAATATTTTGTACTTTGAGATCTGAAATATATGTTTTATAGTATCAGCGTACAAATTAATAAATTAAAATATTTTGTAATTTTAATTAATTTGCCTTGTCGACATGTTCCCATATTCTCTCGAACTGATGTCATTAAGTGGCTGATGAAAATGAGAGATCTCGGAAAGAAATAAATTTAATTTTGTTTTTCCACCCTAGCATTACTATAAACAATTACTGATAATTTCCACCACATACATGATTCCGGTAAAATCTTAACATTTCATCAGTTCTGCTTAAGCGAAGTGCAGAATTAAGTATTAGGAATTATCCTTTATTAACTCAGTGCAAATTAACTGCAGTTATACATTGTCAAATGCTGTTACTTTAATTGCATAATCTCCAAAAACTCGGCAAATATATNACAAATTAACTGCAGTTATACATTGTCAAATGCTGTTACTTTAATTGCATAATCTCCAAAAACTCGGCAAATATATTTCGGACCAAAAAAAGTTTCAACTCAAAAAAGATTCACTTTTGATCCTCTACAAAACTGGGAAAANGGCAAATATATTTCGGACCAAAAAAAGTTTCAACTCAAAAAAGATTCACTTTTGATCCTCTACAAAACTGGGAAAATATATATATATATTTCATTTATTTATGCCAATCTATGGAAGTTTTAAATTACTTATGCAAGTTTTAACATGTATTANTATATATATATATTTCATTTATTTATGCCAATCTATGGAAGTTTTAAATTACTTATGCAAGTTTTAACATGTATTAATATATAATTTACAATTTTTGTAACATTTTTTAAAGAAAATGTTTTAAAAAACTATGTTTAATCATGCGCTAAATGGCGTAGTCCACAAGAACTCGATAAATATTGTTTGCGAGAAAGATACACTCAATTAAAAAAAATCATACGGTTTTGCCTCGAATAAATATATTTGCCTGGAATTTGATATATAACAATTTTACAACTAATTGTAACTAAAAATATTTTATTTAAAATTTGTTTACAGTGGTAAACTAGTCCATAAATGACATAGTCCCGAATGACTGACCTAAATGAGTAGCAGATTATATGTATATTAGGGGCCTATATGTATTTTCCACGATACACAAATGTTATGCATTTTAACTTGTTATGTTTCTGCTACAAACGTTATTGAAATAATTTATTTGCTTTGTAAACCAATTATACAGCCAAACACTAAACCTTATTTATGCACGTGAATAGCTTTCATTCGTTTAAGCCGTTTAAAGTTCAACTTCTTAGCACTTCTCAACCCCCTTCGCTCTCTCCAAGCCATACAATGGCAGAAAACGTATCCTTGAAGAAAGGGCTTGCACTGTATATTATTTTGAAGCTCAAAATAGCAAATTATTTGGCTTCGTTTCAAAAGCTAAGTATTACAATACAGCATTTGTACACAGTATTTAAGAAAAACTTAAATTCCATCCACATTTACGACATTTATGTCATATGCACTCGTGGTTGGTTAAGCAGTGTCGCCGGATTAAGAATTTGAGAAACATATTTATAATTGGTTACCTTCGAAAAAAAAATTCACAAAATACGGAAATTAAATTTTAAAAATTAATTGAGTATTATATTATAATATGTGTTTAATGAGTTTTACATTATGGAAACAATTCAATGTTATTTTGGTTAGTTAGTGTACTCGTCTATTTGAAACATATATCTTACTGACGATACGGTCTTATATATTGGATTTATATATTTACTACAAACACTACTTTGGTTTTACACAGGTGTAATAAAAATTATTGGCTACAAAAACCAAAAGCTATTTTCGGATTTTACTATATTGTACATTTTATGGTTACCTACTCCTAGCCGAATCCAGGGCTGTATTACATTACCTGTGCAATGCGCAACATTTGCAGACAAATTGTTCCGTTGCCATTTAAGAAACGTAGCTGTTCACATCATTCGTCACTCAATTTGCTATCAATCTCGCGCATCAACTGCATGTGGTCTGGAGCACAAATACTTCATGCACTGACATCAGATTTTTGCGAATTGTTTGGTGGGAACATTCCAAAAGGAAGGTTAAACTGCTGACAGTCTTCATTGGTGCTCTTAGTTAATGTAGTCATATGTCTAGAATATGTGTNCCAAAAGGAAGGTTAAACTGCTGACAGTCTTCATTGGTGCTCTTAGTTAATGTAGTTATATGTCTAGAATATGTGTTTGAGTTTTCATTAAAATTATTTACGAAAAGCTAGTGCTTTACACACGTAATATATAACGCACATTGCAATAACTCAATGAATCATAAATTTCAGATTCATTACCGTTTACTCAGAGCCAGAGAGCGTCTCATAANGCACATTGCAATAACTCAATGAATCATAAATTTCAGATTCATTACCGTTTACTCAGAGCCAGAGAGCGTCTCATAATAATAACTGAAAATGACACATTAAGAACTACGTTGGTCAAATATAACTTCGCAATTTATATTATGGTAGCTAATGTTTTGGCCGCAATGTAGGTATGCCTGAATTTGCACTTAAACATATCTTCTGCAGTTGAACATTTCGTGGTCTAGCTACACTGTAAAACAATTCTGTAATTTTACTCTAAATGTGTGTGGCAGCAGTGTCTCTACTAACATCGGTGTAGTTTTACACATACATATGTCAATGTTTCTTTAACTCTACGTCCAAGTCAATTTATCCTTAACATTAGTAAAATAACACATACTTTTTACAACTAACTGTTCATTGAATGGTGTAAAACTACTGTTACTATGTAGCAGGANCTGTTCATTGAATGGTGTAAAACTACTGTTACTATGTAGCAGGAAATGAACCGCAACATTCGTGTAAAATCGCAGTTTCTCTGTAATTGTAACTACGCAACTTCTGTACATTTCTCACTGTTTTACTAAGCAAGTTTACTACCAGCATATGTTATTTTATATTGTTAATTAACATACTTTGTAAACGTATTTTCATAATTTTCATGTTATTTTACTCCTTTTTGTAACTTCCAAGTTTGACAGAGTTATAAAAAATTTTCTCCAAAATGTAGGTAGCAATTGAATTTAGATGTAAAATAAGTAATTTTCCCACACTAATATAACACTGGAAAGTGGTTTAGAAGTAAGTCGACGATATATCGCAATACGTCCGAAATTATGTATGATTCATGAAAATTCACTTCATGCTCTTCTAAACGAAAATAATAACCTTTATTTATGACTTGAAAATGTGAATAAGAATTTTTTAAACATTTACATATTAATTTAAAATTCCGAACAGCGTTAGTTACAAAAAGTAAAACTTTTCTGAGATCCTGCATGATATTGCTGAAGTCAAAATGGAAATATATTAAGTATATTAATATTGTAAATATATTACAGTAGTCAAAATTGAAAATACTTATAATTAACATTTTCTGGACACAAATTAAATGCAACGGAACTCAACTCTTATCGATAGATCATTTAAAGTTCAGAATTCTGCAGTAGAGGTTGACCTTGAACTGGACTGGACCTTAATTTATTATATTAAAATTCTATGTATGCATTTTTACTTTCCGTTTTTATGTGAGAGCTAGACATTTCAACTTTGCAATATATGTGACACAAATATCAAAAGTGCGAAATAATAATCTTAGAGCAACTCAGATATTTAATTAAAATAATAACTTTCAAATATGTATTGAACACATGCGTGGATAAAGGTGTCATGTTACGAAATTATAAACAACCATCTTTTTCCACGAGGGAAGGCGTTGTGTACCCACATTTCACATAGCATTATTGGAAGTCTCGCAACGGGTATTTTCATTAAAAAAAAAAATCCTGAAAAAAAATATTTATTTAAAGAACCTTTGACGTCAGTTTACTCCGAACTTTGGTTTTTGTAGCATAATACCTTCATCTATTTATGTCTTATCGTCGCAGCAGAAAATTGGTATTCATAGCATTTGTATCTTGTAAAATAATCGATGAATATAAGATTAATCAAGCAGGTCTGTCACGGGTCTCGGCTGCACAGTGGTACGAACCATCCGTCAGAACAAAATATAACGTTTTATTAACTGTCCATCACATGACATTATTCTTGTTAAATTATATATTATTTTTTACCCATTTGATAACATAGGTTATTGATTGTTTGTGAATTACAATCACTGCTCTGAGAGTTTTAGTAAACAATTTGTTATGTTCCTTCGCCAATCTCGCTGTTACTTATAAGATGTTTCTGATTCTGCAAGCTTGTATGCTGTAAAACAAAAGGAATACACTTTTTTTTCTTAATTTTGCCGTACATTGGTATCCTTTTATTTAAATTGAGCGGTTTTCTTTACAGTCTCTTTGGTTTACAATGTATAGAACAAATTANAACGTTTTATTAACTGTCCATCACATGACATTATTCTTGTTAAATTATATATTATTTTTTACCCATTTGATAACATTGGTTATTGATTGTTTGTGAATTACAATCACTGATCTGAGAGTTTTAGTAAACAATTTGTTATGTTCCTTCGCCAACGGTCACTCTTATCTCCCTGTTACTTATAAGATGTTTCTGATTCTGCAAGCTTGTATGCTGTAAAACAAAAGGAATACACTTTTTTTCTTAATTTTGCCACACATTGGTATCCTTTTATTTAAATTGAGCGGTTTTCTTTACAGTCTCTTTGGTTTACAATGTATAGAACAAATTACNACATTGGTATCCTTTTATTTAAATTGAGCGGTTTTCTTTACAGTCTCTTTGGTTTACAATGTATAGAACAAATTACATATATTTTAACACTGGTAACACAAAATTATAAATTTTATTGTTATCTTATTCGAAACTTCAATCATACTAGATAATTTGTAACTAAAACTAATTTTTCATACAATAAATACGTGATGCACGTAACCATTACAATGCAATAACTAACCTTCAGCAGGACACCAGTATAGGAACATCTAGAAAATTGTTCTGCACATTAATTTAGCATTCTCGTGTGTAAAGAAAAATTCATTATAATTAATATATTATAATAGAATTTGCCAATTGTTTCCGTACGTAACCCATTCAAACTCGGATTATGTACGTAACCAACGCAAAAGATATTTTTGATTGGTAATGTACACTGCAAGGCTCAAGTGAGCAACTGTTTCGTAAACAGTGTTACTGTTCTAATATATGAATGGTTCTTATTTCTGCTAAACACAAAGCCCATAGTTCATTGGCTGTGACAACGAAGCAAGTCCTCTGTCTGGTAAAAGTATAGTCGCTACATAATTTTTTTATTTGCAACACTTTAAACTTATGAATAAAATTTCAGAATTTCTATTAACCATTTCAGACCCGATTTAATGTATTGTTAGTGTTCTCACAAAAAGTTATAATAGAGTGACAAAACAAATTTCATACAGTTTTTTTTTATCGGTTTTTAGGTGTATTTTGTTAGGCTCTATAACTCACATTTTTTATCTTTTTCCTATTTAATGTGTACCATTAAAATTTAGTTTTCGAAATTACACCTTTAGCGAACCATGTCTATCCCATGTAAGTTCACGCCAACAGTTGACGTAACTATTCAATGTTTTTACCTCAAAAAGTTTTAAGCACACTTTGTTTCATGTCACGCAATCTACATTCATTTCAAGGCGAACCCTTAGTCATGTGTTGAAGCTTTTACCAACTGGCGTCAATTCAGACATCAGATCCTTAACTTAGGGATGTAATCACAGTTATATCTTTGGGATATAATCACAGTTATATTTCCCATAGAATTTTTGTTTATATACCGCAAACCTATCCATATGACGCCATCTGTAAATTTAATAAATGCAATGAACTCACGAGAAATTCTAAAAACAGGAAATTTTCTAAAAGGAGAAAGCAGGCCAGAACAGAAAATTAACAATATCTCAAGAAATTAGAAAAAAATGAAAAATTTACCTTATTACTGCATGTAAATTTATTTTGAGAATGTGTGGCATCGAAGAAAATAAGAACGTCAAATATACAACAATTCAAGTTGGTTTAAAAAATGATACATAGCATTTTACAAAACAACTATAATAGAGACTTTCAAGTATGAGATTCTGTTAAAGATAATGTTGCTTTATTAAGGGAAATTAATAATTCTCTTGCACTATTATTGTAGGATGTTTTGAACCTCACATATTTGCATTTCATAAATTGTTTGTAGTTCCAGGAGTGTTTATTTTCAGCGTAACAGAATCCGCAGTAGAGAATTCCCATATAGCGTAGCGTTAAATAACTGAATTTCTTGCATTCTTTTTTAAAGAAGGCGTTCTGGCAANGTAGAGAATTCCCATATAGCGTAGCGTTAAATAACTGAATTTCTTGCATTCTTTTTTAAAGAAGGCGTTCTGGCAAATTCAGTTGTTCGTATATATTTTTTATGTACACGTGCTGTCTTGTTTTTCTCATGCGCATTTATTACTTACTAACAACATGCTGGTAAATGTTACCACTGCCCTTATGCTAGATGACAAGCACACTAGTAAATTGTGCTGACCATAGCCGCCCTACTAAAATGTACATAAAACATGATTGAAGTGTAACGGTGTTTAGATCTACTTACAAACTTTCATATTGATTTGTGAATGGACTTTTAAGGATCTAGTGAAAAGGTCCCCAATATTTTCTTATATACATCAGCTATGGGTATCTTTGTTGGTTACGTAATGTTAAGTATATTAATTATTTCAATGAATATTAATGCTGGTATTTCGTGGCTGCTTTGCGTGTAACAGGAGTGAGACTAATACCGATAGTAGCTGACCCTAAATTTATTTCGCACGTTTACATCAATTACTGTGAACTTTGCTTAGGTCTTCCATTCTGAGAGTGTACATCTTCTTGGTAAACCTGAGGAGAAACCACAATCATCTGCGTGCAATTTGCTGGAATCAAACCAGCGTTATCAAGTGAAACCAAATTATATGGGAGCATAAAAAAAATTGAATTATATAATATTTTGGACAGCTGTGGTTGAAAATATATGTTACTTCTTGCGAAATACCAACAATGCGATATAGAAACACTGGCTCAAAAAACCCAGGGTTAGCAGTTGCCAGTATGTACGTGAGTTACACAGNCACTGGCTCAAAAAACCCAGGGTTAGCAGTTGCCAGTATGTACGTGAGTTACACAGAGAAATGCCCAGAAGGAATGAAGTTGGTAATCACAAAAGATACGGCCAAAAAAGATCAAAAGTAGCAGTCAAACTAACATCAGAGATACTATATATATGTTGACACCGTCTAAAATTCTGTTGAATGTTGGTGTCTGCGTGTGTTTANAACTAACATCAGAGATACTATATATATGTTGACACCGTCTAAAATTCTGTTGAATGTTGGTGTCTGCGTGTGTTTAGAGCAATAAGCTTATTCAATTACACACTCCTGCTGGAACCACCGTCCAAAAGAACATAAGACCGCACTCACTAGTTGAAACACTCTAAGACGTGTTTCTCGCTAATATTACCACACCTGTGAAAACGAATTGAGAAATCAGGAATGGTAAAGCTTGTTTCCATTACATCCGTGCCAGCTGCCTTACACTCGATCAAGAACGAGTCAAACGCTTAGCTACTTTTCCAACCGTTGTACAGTAGCCTTCCCATAAATAATTTTAGGGCAAAAAAAATTCCCCAGCTGGTTAACAAATTAACTAATAGTTTTATTTTNCAAGAACGAGTCAAACGCTTAGCTACTTTTCCAACCGTTGTACAGTAGCCTTCCCATAAATAATTTTAGGGCAAAAAAAATTCCCCAGCTGGTTAACAAATTAACTAATAGTTTTATTTTTCAGTGAACCTTTTGCAGCAGAACTTATTACGAACTTCAATTGTTTCTGTTTGTAAATGTTTGTATTAAACAATGTGACAAGCTGAGTTAACTAACGCGGAACCTCTCTAGTACGCATATATGGTTTCCTGTTCTTCTACGCCGACTTGTGTGGCGACGTTGGTTCGGAAGCCACCTTGCGGCACCAAAGCACTGAACTCAGATGCTTGTGAAGACGTGGAGAAAGAAGTAAAGCAACTGTAACACACAATTTTTCCTATTTTTCACCCTGCCGCATCCAAACGAAGCCAACTGAGACACCATAAACCACTTCTTGAGTCACCGAAGACCTTCACGCATATTCACAAATACTTTATAATATGTTCTAAATATTTCCCTTTTGGTTTTTTTTAATTTCCCAAAACTAAATTTTGTAGTTGACAACTTTTATCTCCGAACAAAGTCAAACCTAGCATCAAAGAGCGCAGAATGAAATATTTTAAAACTTATACTTTCCATTACTTTTCCAAATATTAATTTAGTTGAAGCATTCGGAAATATTACACATCACGTTGAATTTGCATTCGGGAGGACCCGGGTTCGATTCTCGTATAAGCTCTTCTGTTTTCGACTTTCCACAGTTTTTCAGAATCCCCCCATCACCCCAGGAGAGTGCCGTGAAGGTTCTTCCAACATGCCATAAGCCTCTTTCTTCCGAAATCGCAGTTATTCAAGCCATGGGCTCTGTCCTTAATGACATTCAGTGTACGAGACGTTACAGCTGTCCCTAACTGGAGCTATTTTCTGCGTTCGAGGTAGAGAAGCAAGGCAGTGATAAGGGCGACAACTCCACCCTCATCAAGTGCGCCATCACCACTAGTCGCATAGCTCTCAACTGGCGTGTATAGTCTATCCGTGGTTTGATCACACTTATAGACTAAACCTTTGAAAAACCACCCCACGTATGACGACGTTCTTAGTTGTGTCCTGAGTACCACAGGTTTTTTATACTTGTGTCACCATAAAAGTACCTTATTTGTGAATAACATAAATTTTACTCATATTTTATTTGTGCATTATAGTATTTAATTTATTATTATCAAGAAAAACAGGGAGAAAAAATGTGTGTTGGTAATGCCTAGTAATAAATAGTTATAATGCAACATATACGGACGAATGTTGTGCAGTGTCCCTTCTGTGTAATTTTCTGGACGTAGTTAAGCTTTGTATGCATGAGGCGGAGGAATATCATGGAAGTAGGACTCAAGCAGGTCTCCAGAAATGAATGAAGTAACCATGGATGGACTATAGTGTTCTTGCTGTGTGCATGGACCTATGCGGCTTTACGCGGTCACCATATCATTCTATTGGTAGAAAGTCTGTGACAAAGCTTAATGGTTTTTTATGTATCTAACACGTATATTTTGAGATAGTGCTTTGGAAAAGCCGTTCCAAGCTTCGCTGGAGTCATTCGAAATTGTATTTCCGATGTGTGTGGTGTCTCAAAATCACTTGATAGGCCACTGAAGTGTGCGTTCTTTCAGCAGAACACCACCTAAAGCGTATGGTGAATAGTTTCATAAACAAATGTGTGTTTTGAACACTGTGTAAGGTAGTTGTAGCTCCGAGCAGGTGGGTGACAAACGCCTATCCGTCACGAGACATGTGCATTTTCGGGAGAAGGTAGGTAGGGTTTGACATCTCGTCACCAATGAGGTCGCAAGAGACGGAGCAAGTCACTCAAAGAAACCGGAAGTGGGGAGTAATAGGCGTAGTCTAAGGTTTGTTCTACTCAGGTTAGAAAGAAAACGAGATTTCAAATTGGAGAGTTTGACATAGGGAAAATTTCCGCCGCCAGGTGCGCAGTGTTCCAAAGGAAACAATAATTTAAATTTTAAGCTACGTGAATAATAAAAGAGAAAGATTCTACACCTGGTTACGAAGTTATTTTTAATTTGATTTGTGATTATTACAATTATCATGTTTTTTTAACGTGGGAAATAGAGAAAATCTGTAACGTTGGCGACGCTAGCGCTTACCTAGTGGCGAAAATGTTTGGTTGCCAAACCTGTATCACTGATCTTCGCAACCTGCATTGGAAGTAACCTTAGCCAAGGGCTGTAGGGAGGAACCATCTTTGTGTTCGCTTGGAGCGATTTAGCAAAACTTTTGTAAACCGCAATCAGGATGTACTAAAGAGTATTTTCTGACGCCCACGAGGTGTTTTCTTAATATTCACTATACCAAACATATTGTGCTTAACACAACATTATTGTACATGAAAATAAATATTTAATGACTGCGAAAATTTTGCAGGATGAATACCAACAAAACACTTTGTAACCGATACAATTTTTTATTATAATTTTTTTTCGTTATGTCTGGGCAAGGAATCGAACCTGGACTCTCCCAAACAAAATTCCAGAGTTTACCATTGCGCCACCTCGCTCGGTATTTTACGAGAACGTTCAAGCTTATAGTAAAGTCTGTTCGCGTCAGAGAAGCCGCATGTTCGTGGAGGTCTGCTTCACTAGCGACAGTCATGATATAGTGTGTCCGCGATTATCTGAGCACTTTTGAAATCATACTTTGAGAAATGTCACTGCGCCTACCTGCGTGTATTTCAACGGCTAAACAGACTTCCATGCGCGCAGTAAATATGGAAAGGACGGAGAGAAAGTAGTTCCGTGTCTTAACGTTAAATGTAAAGTTTTAGGTAAACACTTGTAGAAACTGAAATTATTAATTTTTCTTTTTGTCAATTTTATCCACATATGTGTGAGAATTAGCAAATATGTAAAATAATTACTTTTTGTAATAATTTTACATTTTCAATTGACCGACGCAAGAGTAAAGTGATAATCACTTTGGAACGTTAATTTTACGTATGGCGGAAGTATACACGATGTGCATACAATTAGATCTTCAGCAGGGCTTTCAAAAGTGCTCAATTTACCACCATGAACAGGGCTTTAACAGCTTGCTGACACCGTGCTACTTATATCCCCTTGCAGTTCCTTTTAGGCCGCCAGAAGTCACTGCATGTGCCATGTGCGCTCTGCAGTCTAAGCGTTCCTGTAGTCACAGAAAGACATGTTATGATGACCAAATTACTGACGTGAGTTCAGAACGAGTCCTACAGCCGATTGCTATAAATCTTAATCCCGCTACTCAGTGCGGTACCGAGTTTTATATTTTAAAATTTCTTGGTGTTCCTCAGATACCTACCACAACATCGCCCTCTAACAAAAAAAAACCTTTCGTGCACTTTAACCCCTTAACTTACACATTAACTTCTCATTCCATATGGTGCAAAAGAGGAGATTTGTGGTCTGAACAGTACTTATGAACTTGGTAATTACACGATGGGACCTCTGAAAAGAATTTATATTCTTCTATACTACTGACAGCATCCAATAATATAATTTGGGTGTGCCAGCAGCAGCCAATAGGAACCAAGATAAAGAAGCTGTCAACGTGGGTACTAGCTTCTGACCTTGTACAGCACCGACCATGGCTTCACTGAAATTTGCAACATGTCGTACGTGAAGGAGTTGAGCAGGGATAACATGTTAAGTGTTTAAAGAGGATAACCATGCTAAAAGAGTGCTGCAAGCAAATTAATAATAGTTTGAGATTTTGCGTGTTTATTGAGTCTATATGTCATAATATAACTGCAATTTATAAGGTATTAAACATTTTACAAAAAATNATAAGGTATTGAACATTTTACAAAAAAAATTTTTTGTAGAAATGTGCCCCAGGTAAAGGTGTTTTTGTTTGAAAGCGATATCGTGAAAGGCGGCTTGGACGCTGCCAACAAATATCTGGCATATGGCAACGATCGATATCTTTGTAACCTACAAAACTTGTAATCATTTGTGTCTCAATTGATTTTATAGTTGGCTCTAATCCTAAAGTCAGAGAGAGAACCGCATGGTGTCCTAAAATGGAAAAACTTGAAATTTCTCATCAATATACGAATCGCTGGTTTTTAAAATTATTGCTATATTTATGCTTAAAATAGATTTTTGGGTTTCAAATAACAGATCCTATACGAAGATAAAATAATTTAATATTGGAGGCTTAATTACTTAATTACTGTTTTTCAAATTCCTGTTAAATATACATCACAAACTGATCGTTGCACAAAATGAAGTATTTTAAAATAAATGTATTTTTTTTTTTGGGTTAAGCCTAAAATAAATTTTTTATACCTTTGTTTGCAGGTAACAGGGCAAAAAATGTGTACTACGGAAAATTATTTGCTTTAACATTCGCTTGTTTGTAAGTTATTTGCCTAAACGTTACTTTAAATAGCGTTTTTTTTTTTCAGAAATCAATAACTGTATATATCTTATTGCATACGCACATTCGGTTCTAAAGATATGCCACTATATAAAAAATAATGATAATGTGGCACGCTTGAATGATTTCTCAAATAATTGATTTTCTAAACGTATATTATGACTTACGTATTGAAACCATTATGAACATAAAAACCGATCTTGTGTGGTTTGTCTGAGTGGGCTGTGAACGAGAATTGCTTCCTTGCACGGTTGTTATTATGTTCCTTGCACGGTGGTTATTATGATGGGTTTATTAGTGTCATTCATTACTCGCTCTCTAAAAACAACGAAAGAGATACCTTTCACTAAAAATTTAATGTTATTCCTGAGGTAGTCAAATCCAAGTAATATATGTTTACAAGAACGCTTACCATCATTGTGCTAAGATAAGAAGGGTATAATAAATGAAGTATTACGTGTCTATTTCAGTGAACGAATTTACTTGTTCTCGTGCCCAGAGTTTCCAAGGTACTTCCATTCATAGAGCTCGACGTTGTATAAACCATTGTTTCGTGCAGAGACATAATTTCTGGAGATGTTGAATACTCTTTTACATTGCTGCGGTAGACTATTCGGTTTTATTATAAAATACAGTTAATCCTGCAAGAAAGCTACCAGAGAGATTTTTACCTGCTCTCTTACGTGGGTGNAGCTCGACGTTGTATAAACCATTGTTTCGTGCAGAGACATAATTTCTGGAGATGTTGAATACTCTTTTACATTGCTAGACTATTAGGTTTTATTATAAAATACAGTTAATCCTGCAAGAAAGCTACCAGAGAGATTTTTACCTGCTCTCTTACGTGGGTGACATTACTTTAAGTCTAACAGTAAGTATAACATAAAACTTACGTTCAACATTCAGATGAAGTTTTCGAGATATTGTACTTCGTATTCTAAATTTATTTCGAGTTGAGTGCCTGCAGAAGTTGTGTTATTTTGTCTATTTTTGTTAATAAATATAAAAGTTATAAAAAAATGTTTTGGAAATATTTGTGAGCAATTGAGGGTAATAGGACAGCTGAAGTGTAGTGCACTTCAGGCCACATTACTGCTGACTATTGTTTTGTTATTTGCAAACAAGTCCCCAAATCGTGTGACTTTGAGTAATAGGAATTAACACTGCAAATAGACCAAACAAGTGGTGATTTATAGCTATCTTATGAATTACCGAATAATTCATTAACTGCTGTTGGAATTTTATCGCGGTAATAACAGAGGAAAATAAGTTAGTGTGTTCGTCATTACTGTCCCTCAAAATACTTCAGGAATGAACTGAGTTAAAATGTTATATTTACGTGCGTTAAAAACTGTTTGTAAACGCACAAGTGGGTCTTTAGTTTCAAAGGAGAAATGACAAATGCTTGAAATATACAAGTATTCAACATTTAGAAACACTGAAGCTCACCCAGAATGAATTTAAATATATAAAACATTTTATATTTTTAGACTCGTTGTATCAGGTCAAAAGTTCCTAGTTTTAAAATTTACATAGCTGTCAGTGTGTTATTTCTAACNCGGTTTGTAAACGCACAAGTGGGTCTTTAGTTTCAAAGGAGAAATGACAAATGCTTGAAATATACAAGTATTCAACATTTAGAAACACTGAAGCTCACCCAGAATGAATTTAAATATATAAAACATTTTAATTTTTAGACTCGTTGTATCAGGTCAAAAGTTCCTAGTTTTAAAATTTACATAGCTGTCAGTGTGTTATTTCTAACTCTTCTAGTACTGCTTCGTAAACGAACTATAACGGCAGAAGTACTTTCTATGGTACCGCAAAAATGTTACGTAATTACTCAATTAGTGGTTTAATATTAACGTCTTATTCTCAGCTCCTGTGTGCCTCTCACATGAAGTTTGCTTGAGCAGATACATTTTTGTATAGTAACGTGTCACAAATTATTCTGTAAAATTTGTTTCAATGTGAACATATTATACCTGGTAGGTGACATCTCTGACCTCAGTGTCGCAACTTAAGTGCCGGTCTGCGGTGCGAAGAGTTGGCCTCGAGTCCCTGTTATGCATGAATGCAATTTTGTGTTCCATATTATACATTAGTCGTAGTATCTGGGAAACTGAATTCCGCGCACAATATGGACGTGAGCAATCAACTTCAAGAAGTAAATTTATGTTTATTAAGCACGGGAGCCGTGCCCGATTTGCCTATTGGCGCAAATCGAAGGTCTTCGGTTATCAGGAAATGCGCTGGCGGAGATGCATTAAAGAACACCACGCAAACTTCGTCCAATCCCTACTGATTTCCAATCACAAACTGTTCGTGTAAGGAGGGCCCTCTGATCGTAAGTGGAGGACAACCACTAGTCTGCACCGGTCTGCAGCCATTAGAACAAGTGTCTTATCGTCTGACAACACGACGAGTGCAGTTGGCCATGTGACTACATTTCTCGTGTATCACAGAGCGAGTATGCAATTCCTGGAACACCACGGCGAGCACCAACTGAACAGTTGAGTGACTTCGAGCGTGGCCGTATAGTTGACTCCGGGAGGGTGACTTGATATTCCATAGAGTTTCTTCTCACTTGGGGAGTGATGTTGTCAGTGGCCCAGCGGTGGTGGAGAAGAAGGGTGGTAGGGAGTTCCCACAGCCGCATAGCTGCACTAATGAGCACCTGCACAGAAGATACGTTCGATTGCCCATGACTGACACAGCAGCAACCCTGCGTGCTATAAGGGCTACTGTGGCCCACTGTGAGTGCGCACGAACAATAAACAATAGAATGTTGGAGGCCATTTTACGTTCTCGTGTGCCTGTGGCATGTTCACCCCTGACACCTGCTCATAGTCGTGAATGTCTCCTGTGGTGTCGGGAGAGTGTCTCCTGACACCTGCTCATAGTCGTGAATGTCTCCTGTGGTGTCGGGAGAGTGTCCCCTGACACCTGCTCATAGTCGTGAATGTCTCCTGTGGTGTCGGGAGAGTGTCCCCTGACACCTGCTCATAGTCGTGAATGTGGTGTCAGAGAGTGTCCCCTGACACCTGCTCATAGTCGCGAATGTATCCTGGGGTGTCGGGGGAGTGTGTTGGAAGGGCTAATGGAAAGCAGTGGTGTTAAGTGAAGGATGTCGTTTCTTCCTTGAACAAAGTGATGGCCATGTTCGCGCTCGTAGACTTGCGGGTGATTGTTCCAATCCATCGCGTATTCGCACTCGCGATACTGGACCCACACATGGGGGTTGTGATGTGAGCCCATGAGCTACACATCCCGATCACCTTCGGGTTTTATTCAAGGGAGCATGACTAGTGCGTCGTGCGTCCGTGACGCGGTCAATCCAATCCTCCTGCCATGTCTCGACACACTGCAGGAACCAGTCTTGCAGTACGATAACGCGCGTCCTCATGTCACTCCACACGGTGTATGCCTGCCACCGTGGCCCGCTAGGTCTCCAGACCTCACCCTGATCGAGCACACGTGGGACATGATGGGACGGCGCCTGACATACAACCCAGCCCTGGCAACGACCATCGCCCAGCTACGCCAAGAAGTTCAGCGAGCGTGGGATACCGTACCCCACACACGCATTCAGCATTTGTACGGCAGGTTACATGTCAAAATTGCTGCATGTGTGACCGTTTGGTGTGATTACACTTAAGGTGTCTGTTGTATGTGTTGAATTTAATATTCTGTATATACCACAGACGTGATGCGTTGATCAGTCCCATATTTCACCTCTTTCATCATGTGTAACATCCTTGGGGCAGATACAAGTATTCATACAGTCTGTTCTTAAATGAATATATACTAGCGTGAAAGCGTTATTATATCCATGCATGTCTCTAAAGTTACGCCTTAATAAGGNGTTCTTAAATGAATATATACTAGCGTGAAAGCGTTATTATATCCATGCATGTCTCTAAAGTTACGCCTTAATAAGGTGATGGTGTGAAACTTGTATAGAGCTTAGAGAGAAGAGCGTCTCAAGCGTGTATATACCTGGTACGTCGAAAAAGGAAAAGGACATTTTTAATAATTATGTGTCACCATTCATTGAAGTTACAGGGTATTTAGGAAAGTTAGGAATCTTCCCTCAAAGTGAGTACATTAAAGTTAATGTTAGCGGCCAACAAAGTTGGAAAGTGGTATTAAAACTCTAAAACTGAAATGTATTTTTTAAATTAATATTAATATCATCACAGTTACCAAGTAGGTTTGCTGTTGCTTGAAGCACAAGATATTTAATAGTAGTCTCTATGTCACCAACTGGCGTGTCTCAATGATGATGTAACTGTTTTGCTTCTACAAATAGTCGTGTCATTGTTCCAGCATAGAATGCTAAAGTCCTTGGTTTAGGTAGCATTATTACTTACATCATAGTTGTGTGTTTTAACCAGCAAATAACTATTTATGGTTAACTAAATAAACATAGAAGCATATGTTTTTGATAAAGTACTTGCGTGTTTCAAAAGACATTACTTTTAAATTAGATTCTAAATTATGTGGCCAACATGATTTACAAACTTTGAGAAGTTTAAGTTACGTCAGCTAGATGCTCATGACTATGAGGAATTAATTTCTTTGTAAGATTTGACACATTTTATGGAAAATCGTCTAAAGGCACTGATTATAACTTCACGAAACCTACATATTGACCTGAACCCTGATAACGTACGCTGCTGTACAGAGAAAGGGACAAAATATGTTCTTCACAGCAAGTAGCTAAGGAGATGTGTAAGTGATATTAGAAGTGACGGTGATTCTGACCGAGGGAGGAGTGTAAGGGGAACAGTACACCCATTTTTTTTGGCATTATATGAGTTTATATTTTGAAAAATTAAGCAGATTTTTTAATTATCATTTTAACTTTCCTTACACACCTTCACTGAAATNGTTCTTAAATGAATATATACTAGCGTGAAAGCGTTATTATATCCATGCATGTCTCTAAAGTTACGCCTTAATAAGGCGATGGTGTGAAACTTGTATAGAGCTTAGAGAGAAGAGCGTCTCAAGTNTTGTATAGAGCTTAGAGAGAAGAGCGTCTCAAGTGTGTATATACCTGGTACGTCGAAAAAGGAAAAGGACATTTTTAATAATTATGTGTCACCATTCATTGAAGTTACAGGGAAGTTAGGAAAGTTAGGAATCTTCCCTCAAAGTGAGTACATTAAAGTTAATGTTTGCGGACAACAAAGTTGGAAAGTGGTATTAAAACTCTAAAACTGAAATGTATTTTTTAAATTAATATTAATATCATCACTGTTACCAAGTAGGTTTGCTGTTGCTTGAAGCACAATATATTTAATAGTAGTCTCTATGTCACCAACTGGCGTGTCTCAATGATGATGTAACTGTTTTGCTTCTACAAATAGTCGTGTCATTGTTCCAGCATAGAATGCTAAAGTCCTTGGTTTAGGTAGCATTATTACTTACATCATAGTTGTGTGTTTTAACCAGCAAATAACTATTTATGGTTAACTAAATAAACATAGAAGCATATGTTTTTGATAAAGTACTTGCGTGTTTCAAAAGACCTTACTTTTAAATTAGATTCTAAATTATGTGGCCAACATGATTTACAAACTTTGAGAAGTTTAATTTACGTCAGCTAGATGCTCATGACTATGAGGAATTAATTTCTTTGTAAGATTTGACACATTTTATGGAAAATCGTCTAAAGGCACTGATTATAACTTCACGAAACCTACATAATGACCTGAACCCTGATAACGTACGCTGCTGTACAGAGAAAGGGACAAAATATGTTCTTCCCAGCAAATAGCTAAGGAGATGTGTAAGTGATATTAGAAGTGACGGTGATTCTGACCGAGGGAGGAGTGTAAGGGGAACAGTACACCCATTTTTTTGGACATTATTNGGGAACAGTACACCCATTTTTTTTGGCATTATATGAGTTTATATTTTGAAAAATTAAGCAGATTTTTTAATTATCATTTTAACTTTCCTTACACACCTTCACTGAAATAGAAACTAAGTAGAGAGGTGACACATTTATCCATTGGGCCGATGCATTATTTAAAGCCATTAAATACACCGACGAACCAAAAAAACTGGTATAGGCGTGCGTATGCAAATAACAGAGGTATGGAACCAATCAGAGTAACGCGATGCGGTCGGCAGCTAGATCTGTTACTGCTGCTACAATGCCAGGTTATCAATATTTAAGTGAGTTTGAATGTGGTGTTATANGTTATAGTCGGCGCACGAGAGATGGGACATAGCATCTCCGAGGTAGCGATAACATTTGGATGTTCGCGTACGACCATTTCACGAGTGTACCGTGAATATCGGGTATCCGGTAAAAAATCACATCTTCGAAATCGCTGCGGCCGGAAAAAGATCGTGAAAGAACGGGACAAATGACGACTGACGAGAATCATTAAACGTAACAGACGTGCAACCCTTTCTGAAATTGGCGCAGATTGGAATTGTGGACTGCCCTGCAGGATTCATGGTGTGAATTGCCTCCTGCATACCTTCAGACATAAGTCGAGTCCATGCCACGTCATCTTGCGGCACTTCTGCGTGCCGGAGGGGGGGAGGGGGAGGGAGGGCTACACGATATTAGGCAAGTGTATAAGGTTTTTTTGGCTCTTCAGTGTATAAACATATCACAATTACACTACCAACCTAAGAACGCAAATTACAGTGGAAACTAAAATTTTTAACAAGCAGCAAATATTCTCTTGAATGAACTTATCTGTAACGCATTATTTATTATTTTGTTATCATTATAAATAAAAAAGTGTCTTATTTCGTTTTAATGTGGCGTTTCCTGTAATTTAGCTACTTGGCTGTAATTTCGAGAAATTAACGCGAATTTTTAGTGTATATACAGTTTATGAATGCGACAGTGTTTTCGACTGCTCGTTCAATTGTCAGCGTCACAAGTGAGGAAAATGAAGAAAAGTGAAGGAAAAATTTTTGTCTCTCCAGTCTTTTAATTTTTCAATTTGGCACTCAATCGCTGTCACTGGATTTTAGTAGCGTAGGTAAGATGTTAAGGGAGGTCGTGGGGAAATGGGGTTGGTGTCTCCTATTTGTCAGACCAGAGAAGGTAAACACTCTCTGTAGACAGTCAGCAAGGGTACAGTTGATGATGCTGTCGAGTGTCTGTCACCACAGTGAATGATAAGACCATCTACAGCAAGCACGCAATATCGGAATTTATATCCGTTTGAATGGGGCCGTATTATAGACTCGCAGGAGTTAAAGTGGTCTTCTATATGCCATTCACGTGAAACTCAGCCTTTTTTTAAAGACCTGTTTCGGATATACTTGTATGCACGTTTTATATTCTTCCATCATATACTTATCACGCATCGATCAAATAAAACTGTGAAATTATTGCAAAAGAGAATATTTTACAAATTTTCTGATTCTTGTATTTACATATCCACATTAAAATCACAAAGGAAAAACAAATGTTTCAATATTTACTAATGTCTAACAAACACTTTAAATTCAAAGTTAAGACATGGAACTTATTCCCATCCGTCGTTACCGACTTTACAGTGTGTCCGTTAGAAATATATGCAGTAAGGGGCAGTGACACTTATCAAAAGTTTGATTCCCTAAGTGATCAGATGATCGCGACGAGCGTATAGAGGAGTAGTCTGTTATGTGGCCTGTGGACCTGATATCGTGGCAAGACTTATAGCCGCTTGGGGAAACGAAGGTCACACACACACAAGGTTCTGGCGCCCTACGTCGCACCGAAGACCGTGGAGACAAGCACCTCAGGCGATATGCGGCAACGTCACTGATCTCAGCCTCCACACAGATAATGTGAACGAGGAGGTCACTACCAGCAGAGACAGTGTCCCTGAGGACCAACTGGAGGTGACTTAAGGGCAGTAGATCAGAGTGAGGGAGTTCTTTGAACAGATTACAACCACAGAGCCAGTGTCCCTGAGTACCAACTAGAGGCGACTTAAGGACAGTAGATCAGAGTGAGGGAGTTCTTTGAACAAATTACACCCACAGAGCCAGTGTCCCTGAGGACCAACTAGAGGCGACTTAAGGACAGTAGATCAGAGTGAGGGAGTTCCCTGAACAGAGTACACCAGCAGAGCCAGTGACCCTGAGGACCAACTAGAGGTGTCTTTAGGACAGTAGATCAGTGTGAGGGAGTTCTTTGAACAGTGTACATCAGCAGAGCCAGTGTCCCTCAGGTTCAATTAGAGGCGACTTAGGGGCAGTAGATCAGAGTGTGGGAGTTATTTGAACAGAGTACCACTGTCACGGATCAATATTCAAGAACGACATCCGTAGTATAGAGAACACGAGGACAAGCGCATACGTGGTATCGCACTGCGTTCTTGAAGAAGAGAGCAAGCCTCTCTACAAGGTGCAGTGATGGACACATCGGGTCGAGTAGACCATCCAACACATACCAGTAGTATGACGGAACAGAGTCCCTGCAACTGGCATTGTTGTATGGACGGCGTTATTTATAACTCGGCAACCTGTCTGTTGGTGGCACCGACAACCCATCGATATGTCCAAGAAAAACCTCCGACGCCATTTTTCTTATTTGTCTACCTATGACGTAGGGTGTATTACTACAACGGTGTTCTGCATGCCTCAGCCATGGTTCAACAGTGCTGCGAGAAACTGGCACTTCATTTTGGCCTGCAACCACTAGAGTACACGAGGGACCATGTAAGCCTTTGCGCAAGGTGTTGTTTCACGTATGACTAGACGCTGCATATTAACAATGTGTGTATACTACGGCACTGTGTTTATTATGTTTCCCCGCTATATTCTGAGACGTTCATTTTATTCTTTAGCAGTGTTATAATCGACGTCAGGAATATAGGATGACTAGAAATTTCAATAGCATAGTTAATTGTAAATCATCGGATCAAATTACAAGGATTTATAAGACAGTGTGCTTTCAAATTGTATGGGTAAATTGTTAATAGAGCACCCATGTTAGTTGGTACGATACTAAAACTAAGTGATATTACGAACGTTTGACCATTATAAGGACACTTCTCTCGTTTTGGCGAATGTGGTTCATCGATGAAGGACATTACGTGAGGTGGAAATCGAATGAGTAAAACACCTTAAAGAATAAAGCACTCTCTTAAATCAGTGCANTGAAGGACATTACGTGAGGTGGAAATCGAATGAGTAAAACACCTTAAAGAATAAAGCACTCTCTTAAATCAGTGCAACCGGAAAAAGCTAAAATTACGTAGCAAATCATAGAGTACCAAAGTTTTTTTTCATATACTGAAGGAGAAGATCTTAAGGTAGTTTTTAATTGCTAAATAATTAGTCAACTGACACTATAAACACACTTTAAATCTATCAAAAAAATTGAACAATTGCTAGTTATTGTTATTAAGCGAATATGGAAAGTTGAATGTACCATACATATTTCTCTACGTTATTTTCCTTTTCTTTTTTTTTTTTACTTTAACTGGTTTTAAGAGTTTATGTTTGTTATCAGCAAGCGTTTACCAGAACTCTCTGTGCTACTTTTTCTTTAAGTTACAGACAGTCCTCTGATTTGAGCTTCATGACTCTTACTTACAGTACTACAGCGTTTTTGACCACTGGATAGTTAAATTAACGATACACAATATATATTTATAATATATAAGATACTTGCAAGTTTTCTTCACTGAATTCATCGACGGAACATCAATCTCAACCACATAAAAATTCTCGTCAAAAATACACGTCATAGTTTTTTTCATTGTGTGTATGTTTTCGTTTCCGTAGTTGGCACAGATTCTACATAAGGGATAAATTATACAACAAAACAAACTTTGAGAACACAAATTATAGACAATCAAAAGAGATCCCTGATTTTAACATTCTTAGAAATGATACGTAAGTTGTACGTATATATGCAAGAAAGTTTCTTCAGTACCCTTTCTGTTATGATGTATTTTTGCTTTTTATTTCAAAGCCATCCTCTTTAAATTCGACATTTTTTTCCCCCTTATGTAATTTTTGGTTTTCCACAATGCTTACTATTTCCTTTATTTTAAGACACAAGAATTTTTTTGTTGTCATCTATGGGTGCATTCACACCGCCATTTATAAACTGCAACTATCAGTTTTCCTGTATTAATTTAAGTGAACAAATTGAAGTATTGCATTGGTTATTTTTTTATTTGTTCTCTTAAGTTGACAAAATTTTCCGGAAAATGCGGTACGTAAAATTTTTTTTGTCTTTGCGTTGGCTTCATTTTGGTATGATGTTATATTTAGCATATTTAGTTATATTTAGTTATTAAGCACTGTCGTTAGTTTTCACTGCCATAAGTTTCGGAAAGTAGTTCTTTGAATTGCTTTGGAAAAGGAAACCCTTTCAAACTTATACCATTCCAATGGGCTAGCAGATTTAGTTCTTCCACTTTGGAGTTTATTCGTAATGGAGTAAGTTTTATCTGGTGTCCTACTAACGGCCAGGTTGCATGAAATAAATAAACGATACAGCCAGAAATATTTATTTACAGATAATATACAAAGTTTCACTAAATACACATTACAAACATTGATCAGTACAAAACTACATATTATATTAATACGTACATCTTAACATTTACAATTGGTCTTGAAGTTCACTAAGAGACTAACTTGTGAGATGAGACTAACTTACGAAACATGTGTTTACCACTAAAAAACAATATCATATACATGACAAGTTGCCCATTACCATTGACACATTAAAAAATCACTGATCCAACAAATATTTTTATACGTATCAGTAGAAGCGTGTAAAAATATATAATCGTTAAATTAAAAAATAATAATAACAAACGTGATCAAAGAACGTCTCTCCCGAAACATTAAATAATTCATTGTACATGAAATTACATAAAACTTCGAATTTATGATTTCTTTTTTATCGTTAGTGTGAATTAATAAGGCGAATATGCTATCAGTAACCAGATTTCGTTTTAATTTGGAAGGTATTAGAAATTTTGAATCTCCATTACGAATGCCCATGTACTAAATTATTTAATGTTGGCAATGATAGCTGCTTAAGGACGTTAGACTTGTTAGAGAGTAAACAATAATGGTTGTATTTTTGGACAATAATGAGACCATGAAGCGCAAAACTGACATCGATATGCTACTGAAGTGAATTATACTTTGAAGAAGATAGATGTTATATTTACAAGTATTGCATGACGTATGAAGAATAGTACTGATTACCAATAGCCATTAGTAAAAAAATAATTCTAAACCTGTAATATTTCTAGAGTTATTTCAGTGTTGGTTTCCCATAATGTTTTATCTTCAAGAACACTTCCACATAATTCGAAGCATGATTATCTTTAGCATTTTACTTTAACAGAATATGCCATTGTAGTTTTCCATTCAGTGATCTTTAATTCTTCTTGTAATGAGCGACTCTGTCTTCAGTTCGGTTCACGACTTCCTTTGATATGAGCTAGGAACGTTCCGAAGAATACAGCTTAACACTTAAATATATCGAAATGATTAGGTATTAGAGATAAATATACGGAACTAGCAACCATTCATATTAAGTAGCAGTTGGAAACATATTTGTATTTTTCAAGATTTTCTACACTAAGTAGATTTTAATTTTGTTGATAAAATATCAAATAATGGCAAGTAAATTTTCAAAAAACTACAGTAATATATGTAGAGTTGCTATTTCACTCATATATATTAAATTTTATAAATTCAAGCAATGCTAGATGAAACAAAAGAATAAATGTGGTCGAATGGTAGGTTTTAGATTAACTGAATTTGAAGGTAATGCACTTTCTTTAATGACAATGTTATATTTCTTTGTATTTCCAGTATTTTGAACTCTTAGTCAGTGTAAGTGAACAGAAAATAATAAATAAATGCCCTAATTGTAAGGCTAGACCGGCTAAAGAGTAAGGTATAAATTTTGTTGTCTACAGTTTCTAGCTGCTTGATTGAGATATTTATGTAATTAAAAAGATACTCGGGTAGTATGAAAAATGTTATTTATTACACGTAAAGAATAGTGAAATAATTAAATAAAAGTACACCCTTCTGCAACAATAAAATAGACGTGCTTGTACCGAAGAAACTTCATGCAACACAAGGCAGTAACGTGTTTTATATGTACACCGAACATTCGAATGACGCTTATAATTGCGTAATTCATTGTTTCCACACTTAAATTGTTTACCACCTCGAAATACACGTAGGTTTGTTGATTGCAGACACAACAAACTTTGTTCCGAAATCTTCATTCTTAATTACAGAACTGAAAAATAATATTTGCATGTTTGTATAGTATCAGTATCTTGTAATAAATAGTATGTTCTGCAAACCCACTAACACATTTTTTAACTAACTCAAATACAAATCTAAAAATATGACATCACTTTCTTGGACAGTACACTGACATGCTGTTACATTTATGTGTTCTATTTCATAAATTTAAAAAAATGCTGACGTTAATAAATACAAAACCAATTCCATTATTTTCACAATGAAACAATTTGTAGCAATTATTGTAAATTTTTTGGTTCTATTAAATTAACATTTTAAATAGCTTGCCTGTGTTTGCAATCTCCGAAAAAAAAAATTGCCTAGTGAAAGTTCGCCGTCCAGAGGCAATTAGTTGCAAAACATATGTACAAAAATGTTTTCTTTCTTCCATTTGGGTTTGCCGGAAGTGACGGGCGACGGAGGCACGTTGACATCCGGCCCCGCGCGGTGGCGGAGGGGAATGTTGCTGACTGGCTTCTGCAGTTCGTCAGCGGGGTTGGTGTGGAGAGGCCTTCGGTACAAGCCTCCACAGCGAGTCGCAGAGGGTTTGCTTACTTCTTCTTCTTCTTCTTGCCCAGCTGGTCCAGTAGCAGCGTCGACGCCGACGGAGTCTCCGCCCACCTGGTCAGGTCTATGGAAGGCAGGATGCCGCTTCTGCACGGCACTCTCGGGTTGCTGCGAAAAACGTCATCCGTAACTTCATTTTCGAAGTCGATACTTCAAAACAAGGCATTGAGAACATTTCAACAGTTATTTCTACATCCAACTTATTTTTCTTAAGTGATGAGTTCCACATCTATAACCGTAATCATTTGTTCCCTAAATATTTAATAATATAAATTCCACGTGTTTTAACTGTAACCATACGAATATCAAAAAAAGTTTATTTTGCTTTAACTTTTTATATCTGGCCATCCTTTTTTATTACGAAGATTTTTAACAAAAATCTAAGATGAATGGGATACTACCCCCTTAAGTTGTTCCACCTAGCCACGGAGTATTCAACTCTACAGAGGTTAAAAATCCTCTTACGATGCACACACGCCAGGAAAATGGCACCACTCGCCAGCCAACATGTCGCGAACGCCGTTCAGCGCGTCGGGTAACCTACTTGTTTTCCGGCAGCCCAGCCAATAGGGAACCTTCCGTAGCACGCGATAGCCAGTCGGACACAAAGGCCCGTTCCAGGGGCTCGCACAGCCAATCAGCGTAATGGTACGTCCCCGCCATAGGAACCGCTAAGCCATTTAGTCTCTGTGTGCTTATCTACTGTGTGACCAAACGAAAGAAGGGCCGGGGTGGATTAATCGTTCTTCTGCGCCACGTCATCACGGTCTGCCTGTAGAAGTGTTAAGACCCATCTGCTCGAAGAGTGACGTGTTATGTTTGTTTACGTCTGGTTTCTCCAGAAGTCCGTCGCTTTCGTGGCATGTTCGCGGTTATTTGGACAGTTTTTTAAGTCGTGCTTCAGATCAAATTTACCACACATTTTTTATATCTTCCACCACACGTAAAAGTAACAATGACATGAATACTTTCACTTTAATGCATGTGTCACATGGGAGCAGATCTGTACCATAAATGGGAGGAGGGAGGTCCATACAGATGCCTGTCTCGACCGGAAACGTTTTCATAGCTGCCACAAAAGGAACATCTGCGACACGAGACTTTGCAGCAGCACGATGAGCTCGACGAAGGTTTTCAAGCGCTTCTGATGTAGCGTTGTTTAACAGGTTACTGCTTGCACAGCCGATGCTTTGCTCTTATTTGTTAACGGGGCGCTCTTAGCCGTAAGGCCATACCGCACCCCGGCCACCCAGTCGGCGGGGAAGAGGGATCACGCCCTCTCAACGCAGACATGACCAGCGCTTACCATTATTGATCAAACCCGTAGCTCCACCCTGTTTATCAGGCCGCGCCGAGCGTAGCCCCGATCTGATGTAACAGATCGCACCGAGCATGTCCTACCACATGTGTTTAACAGAACACAAAACTGCATTGAGCAACTTTCCTCTCACGTTTCTGATATCGTGCAGTTTGGATGGCGTCGACCCGCCTTAGTTCTACAGCTTGTTGACGCATACGAGAGAAACGAGACCAGAGAGCAGTAGATTGCAGTTATCTGGAGGCTATTGCCCATACCGCTTGTTATTGGAAACAGCAAGAACGCCATCCGCCAGACTGAGAGCCAGGACAAGATTACGTGATTCCCCGACGACATAGAGCAACGTAACTCCTCGAGTGGGGTCTGTTCTCGCCGTTACGCTAACCCGAGAAGATGCTCCAGAATGGGCTAAAGAATGGACGCGAGAGCACCATGATCAAATAAACACGCGGCTTCGATACAAGATAAGCCTTACATAATTATAACTACATTACGAAAACGTTGCTCACTTGTGATATCATCTAGGTCAATATAATAGTACACTTAAACTCTCCCGACTAATATTATGTATATCTTATACCTCTGTCTAATGTCGAATCATATATGATAGGCTGTTCACGGTAAACTGAACACTTTTGGAACCAGCCTTTGGAAAATGTCATGGCCTCTATCTGTATATATTTTCACTGGCACACTTACTGGCATGCGACCAGCTAAGTTATCAACGACGGAGGGAAAGCAGTTCCATGTTTTTACGTTGAATGATAAGTTTTATGTAAACATTGCAAACACTGAAATGGTTTCATTTGCTTTTACCATTTTTTTTAACGCATATAAGTCTTATAAACAGAAAATTTGTAAAATATTTACTTTCGAAGTCCTCTTTTTGCCGTACACAGCCTTTAATATTAATCTATTGCCTTTCTCTTAGAGACATAACTAGAGTTACTCTTCCCTATAACTCGCCTTTCGATATACGTACGAATATTAACTTCTATAATAATATACGTATTCAACATCAGAGGAAAATTTATTTATAAAGTACATTTTAGAGCTGCCTCGTACTATAACCACGTTCAAATCTCTACTGACGGAGAACGGCTGGCCTCAGACAAACGTAGTGTTTCTTTGCAGTCAAACATTCTTAATTGTACATCAAATAGCCGATAGATGGCAGCTCTATCGTGTTCCCGGTGCTTTCTGAAAGCAGTCTCGGTCTTTACTGAACAACCCTCCTGTGTGCATGAGATAATCAAATTTCAATATCGAAACTTTACAATAGCGAGAAGACATCCTTGCATCACTCCCAACTTTACTCGGAGCATGCCAACGTCTATATTTTCTTATTACAAGTTTTACAAGTGCTCGAATAACGGTGACCAACTTTAAAAGTAAAATAATTTTGTATATTCGAATGTAGCCTAGTTATATTAGAAATCGATCAGAGGAAATGATTTAACAATTTTAACGCAGGTGTTTGATAAACAGTTTTCTGATCGTCAGTCAAAACCACGTGATCTTGATAGATGTCCTGGGGAAATGGACTTTAACGCATGACTAGGCAGACGTGCCACATAAGTTCTCTTGGATATTCCCTGGTCAGCTGACTACCATGTTATATCATGTGTTTATGGTGCAGTGGGACATGGATTAACGCCATGGTGGTTTTTCTTATTGTAAGATATTATGTATATAAATAAAAAAAACTAAAAAGGACAATAACAAATGCATAATTATTTTTACTAAATTTCTGAGTAAATATTTTACCAGGGTGATGTGTTTCTTGTAATCTGTTTGAACTGCTGAAAGATATTATTAGAAATAAACGCAACAATGTGGCTAAATAGTTGCTGCCAAACTTGGAATAGTCAGTTTTAGACTATTCGCAGTTTCTTCACACTTTTAGAAGCAAATCTTTGATAAGTCACCCTGTGTATGACGTGTTAGGTTATTACCGATATGCGGCATTTATCGCAATCGTTTCATTTTTTTGTTCAAATAAACTGTTCAATTTTTGTTTACATTGAAATTTTACTTATATTTTTATCTGTAAGTTGTCTAATTTTATTTGCAATCACTATGAATGAAAAAGAGAAAAAGTGCGTGTGTCGTTAATGCCTAGTAAGGAAAAGTTCCAATGCAGAACATTTTTAAAGCTGGTGGACAAGAATGCGGTGAGTTGTCCATCTGGTGTAATTCTGTAGACTCGGCTAAGATTTGTTTGCATGCGGCGAAGGAATAATTTTAATGTAGAACTTAAGCAGGGTTTCGGGAAAATTGGAAGTAACCGTGAATGGACTATGTCTAGGATTGCCCATTTTAGCTCATCTATTTCTGCTGCCATAAATCTCTGGACTGCAATCTGCCTAATTGTAGTTCATTTACGTCTGACGGCGTATAGTATCTTAAAAGATTAAATTTACGTGCAAGCTATTACATTTTCACGTATAGTTTTCAAACTGAGATGCTCTCAAAAATGTATACATTAAAATGTAAGATATGTACTTCTAATTTGTGATCAAATATTCATTAAATATGTGTTAATCACATACGAGTAAATATATTTGATGAATAAACCATTTTATACAATCATATAGATTGTCTGAATCACCTCAATCTGGAATTTAATTTGGGAACAACCTACCGTTTGTTCAGACAGTGCATTCGATAGAAATGATTAGTGTTAGTTAAGATGAGCAGCAGTGTTACTCACATCTCGTGGTCAGGTAACACCATAGGGTATACTTGTATACTGTCTATGATGTCCGTGTTGTCGCAGATCACTCTGGACAGCTTCACTTTCCGGATCTCTTGAAGTTGTTCTAGTACAGAAGGAAAAGAAAATTGACTTTTAGTATGCCGATGGTTGAGATAACACACTAAATCTTAGATAAAGTTTCAAGTACACTGAAAAAAAAAAGTTCATAAATTTACCATTTTATTTTATAAAATAATTGACATTTCACGAATGATTATGTTTATCCATGGTACATATGTTTCATACATTTGTTAATAAAAGTGACAATTGCTTATTGACGTTCTCAAATTTGTATAATTGGAAGTATATATTTGCAGACTTATGAATAGAAAACGTGCCATGCCACATGGAGCATAAAAGCATTCATTACTGTTTACGAAATTTACTGAAAAAGTTTTATGGTGAAATAATGTGCAACTTAATTTCTCAGTGAATTGAGATGAGGGCCCAATTGTGTAACCTTTCACTGGCTTTATACAAACAGGTAGAGCATCACTATCTTTACAAGGATAAACGGTAGTCTGTGCCTCAACGTGTCGAGATAACGGACTTTAAAGTGCCTCGTAATTGCATTTATATAAATACACGCAAACAAGGTGACTTTGTGAACAACAAGTGTTATTCGTAAATGTATTAAGAAACAATTACTATCTACTATTGTAAATATACAATATTAGCATAATAAGTGTCACAAGAGACTTTGTAGTAACTGGAAGAATATTAGTTCAGCAAGCAGATTGTTGAGTTCAGAATAGAACATGCAACGTTGCCAAACGTACGCGACATCGCAAAGGCACAGGCATAAAGAGATGCCTTATAGAATACCACATAAATAGAGTTACGAGTAACAGTCGTTTAAGCTATTGTTATCCTGAAGATTTCTTAAGCAAGCTAGTGTGGAGTGGAGTGGTGTGGAGATGTTTCGGCGGCTCGTAAAAGCGAAGTCTTCAGACCAATGAGGGTGAAATGAGGAGGATACGGAGCAGCGCCGGAGACATCTGAGAAAACCCGCCGACCAGTGACATCGTCCGGCGCGATTCCTACGTGCGGAAGCCGGGAGTGACCCCACCGGGACGCGAGCCCTAGCCGCTGCGCCACTGCGGCCCCCAAGCAGTTTAAAGTCACGAGTTTGTCTGGCTGGCACCTACCTGGTGTGAAGGAGGACGGCTGGTTGGGCAGCTCGTACCAGAAGCGATCCCCCCTCCTGGAGTAGCTGAACTGAGTGGCGATGATGCAGGCGAAGGTCGGCCCCAGCATGCTTCCTGGCAGAGGTCTCTCTGATACACCTCCCGACCACAGGTCTACGTCTGACGGGTGCCTGCAGAGTTCATTAACCAAATGAAGAACTCAAGAAGTGCTGAAAACGTGACACTGGCAGGAAGGTTTGTTTGAACCAACAAAACATTTGTTTGGATATGACCAAGCATAAAGTACGTCCTCTAACAAAATACAATGTCTAAAATTCAACTAAACAGAATTTGTTCACCTATCAAAATATACACTTGAACTGACCAAACCGTTCAATCGGGCAAAAATAAATCTGCCTGACAATCAAATATTAGGCTAAATTGACTGTATACATTTGTTTGGCCACCTACAAGCAAATGTTTTGTTGGCTAAAGCAAACGTTTCTCTCGGTGTGCCTGCTGCTGTGTGCCAAACAGTTATAATCTCTATAGTAAAAATTATGTCAATGTGAAACTAGTAGAAAAGGACTTACATTGTTACCCCCAAAATTCTCACTAAAGTGGAACGTGTCTGAAATTTACTTACACATATATAGAGTCGTATCTCCCAATAGTGGTGTTGGACATCGTACCAGACATATCCCTGAAGTTGTCAGCTCCATGAAGGCCACAAAATTTCCTGAAAAAATATCCAAAATTATTTTTCAAAATTACACACATTGTGGAATGGAGTAGGATATCATACAGGTTATTTTCTATATTCCAACCTAAATTCCATGTATCCTGGAATACCGAAATCTCGTCCTCTCTGCATGTTGAACGCAACCAAGTCGAGACCAAACCTTGCTCCTGGCTTCTTGAATAAATGGCTTGTTACCTGTGAGTCAAGAAGTAAGACTTATTCCCTTGAAACACATTTCATTCATATGTGGTTATCAAAATCTTAGCTTCAGGTATGTAGCTTCAAGAATCCAGTACACACAAATTAAAACATTTTGTACAAGCACAAGTGTGTCGTTAGAAAATTGAGTAAAATAATTTTGGACTGCTGTATAAGTGGAGAGTGTTAACCCTCTATTGGATTGAAATAAATCTTAACCCCTCTATGTACCAGTGACAAGCAAATATGCCTGAACCCGGTTACAAAAGAATTGTGATCAATGCCCATTTATATTTCATCTGTACTAAAATTGAGTGGAAAGCGACTTTTTTTGGGTTAAAGACTAAATAAATTAGTCACCTCTTGTGTAATAGAGTCATCCATGGCTTGTGCAACTTGGTTCATCAATCCCATGAAGTATTCATCTAGGACGCCAGCACGGTAGAGATCATATGGTTGACGGATCAGATCTGACAGTCTTTTAGAAGCTGAGAAACAAGGTAAGAATATGAAACTGGTAAACTGTGAAAGTACAACCATGCAGTACCTTAATAAGTAACTTTTCTGTATTTTATAGATAGTCCAAAAATAAGCGATAAAAATGATACCTGGCCACGTAAGAAGCTTGTAGAAAATTGAGTTCCGGGCACACTAACGTCCAGTGAATAACAAATCAAAATTTGATACTATGCTCCTTCATGGCCAAATATTCTTCTTCCTGGCAGAAAATGCATTTAAATTATTTATGTGTTTGTCCAGTCATCACAGAAGACACATAAATAATACTGATGGAATGAAGTTCCATCAGTTTCAGTTATAAAATTTTTATAACTTATATAATGTATAAAGATTTTTTGACAATAAAAACCTTTTCTTCCGCGAGGTTATATAATTTCCAGACCGGAGGCATTTGTGATTACCAATGAACTTGTGCGCCTTGCTCCACCGTTCCACAGCAGTCGGCAACAGGGAGTGGCCGAACCTAAAGGCCGCAGCGGCGAAAGCGTCAATTACATTGGGGTTCACGTTAGGGTCGTGACCATCCCAGTAGCTCTGCTTGGGACAAAAATGCAATACAGGATTAGTAGTTTGTCGATAACTGAACGAATTGTAACACAGATGGTGCAGATTGGTCCATACCTCCTTCTGCAGCAGCAATCCAAACTTTTCCATGACCTCCTTGCCGAGAAGAATGGGCAGGAACTCGTTGTAGGTGATGTGCTGTATCTCGGCAATGTTGATCCTGCGCGCCTCCTGCAAGACGACAAGACACAGCTAGGTCAGTAACCGCTCCTGAGGAGACATCAGTGTCTGCACGACGCAGAGAGGAGTGAGGTGTCACCTGGTAGATGGTCTCGTCGTCCCAGTGCGGGTTGACCTGCCCCAGGCCCGTGGCCAGTCTGTTGTGCTCTCGCGCCATCAACGTGTGCATGCAGGTCAACACCAGCTGCTCGTTGACTCGGATCTCACCTGCAAACAGAGGATCAACACTGGTCACTCAACATGTCCTCTGATGGACTCGACACTCGCTATCCCAACATGGGCTTGACATCAGTTTAAGCATCATTTTCCGACATTCATATGGCAGCAGCCTACACTTGAAAGTCTTCCACGTGCTGGCGTCACTACTGTTTTGAATTGGGTTCTGCCATGGCAAAAGCCTTCGATTATATTCATCTTGCTTAGACGTGATATGGTCATATTATTTCTTTCTGTCAATTTCTGGCTAGGAAGTCACCCATGGCTTGCCAAAAACAAAAATGAAAAAAGGTATTCCGAAGCATATATGCTCGAAGTAAAACCTCCCACAGAAATAATTTGTGAAATTCACGAACAGGTATGCATGACTCATTCTGGGTGAAATAACAGGGCAGGTAACTGTAGAGGCAATGACTTTTTTAAATCTCAAATTTCAGTCGTTTGCAAAATGTTATTGGAGATTAAATAAACGCATTACAAACAACAAATAGTTGTTACCTCCATCGAAGCAGTACATGGACTTGTTCGGCCTGGTGCATCCTTCGTCAGGGATGTCCAACTTCAAGGGCAGCAGGTCCTTCAGGCCATAATCAGCGAAAACTGCGTTCATCCTGAGTAAGCCGCCATAACCAGTGCGCAGGAACCTGTAACCAAAAGAAGAAATATTTTTCTTATGTTTGAAAGTTTTTTTGGTATAATTTTAAAGACTCGAAACTTGAAATAAATAGCTTTTTCTTGATTAAGCTTCCCTTACAGGGAACTCACTTCGTATTTCCTAAGTTACTCTTATCTTCGTACATGAAAAGCCGTTAACCACAACTGGTTATGTTTTTTCACTTTGGAATATTAATAAGTATTCCGTGTAGTTTTAATCCTGGGATGCAACTCTTTGACTACATGTAAATTAAAATCTTGTATACAAATCTTAGTTTTATCTAAGCTGCGCTATTTCGGACAATGCATAGGACATGTATTAATGCTAAACTTGTTAAATGGAGCGCACAGACCTTTGGCAGCCAAAATTTATAAACTAAGAAACGGCACTTTTAGGTAACAGTTTTTGCCAACCTAGTAAACAAACATTTTACCAACGCACTGCATTATTTTATAACGATTTACTTCACCACAAATAAATGTAAACGTTTAAAGGGGAGAAACAGCTCGAAAGCAATTCATCATTCTGACACAATATTTGTTCACTATGTTGCTAGTTATCAATGCCTGAGATTGCCCTCTCCTGGATTTTCTACGTTGGCTGCCAGAAACCTGTAAATTTCAGTCATTCCGTTTAGTATCTATACGTGTCCTTCGCCATTTAAGATGAAATATGGTCTACGGTATGATGGGATCCGAAACATCTGAATTGGAACTCTCTGCTCACGAACTGATACTTGCCATAGACTGGGTATGTAACATGAGTGGCCTGGTACTTGTCGCTACATGACCGGTGATGTCATTGTGTCTCGCCAAGCCACAACTCATTTCATTTACAGTTAGACCCATAAGTGGACATCAATTTACTGAATTTAGATGACCAGTTAAGTAAGGGATCTGTATATGCTAAATATGGTTAACAACCACTGACTTAATAAAGGAAAGTATGATTGTGAATTGAAAACTGAAATATTTTCTGTATTCATTAGAACCTGCCAGTAAGTAAAATTGTAAACGAGCTCTTTCTCTGAGGAACAAAGCACAGAATCATGGTATTTTGCAAGCAGTCATTATGATGCAAACTTACTTAGCAAATTTTTCGGAGGCTCCATAAACAGTGTTTCCATCGAGCACACCGGGTAATGTGTTGAATGGTATTCTTGAACCTGAAATAATGAGTTTGACAAATATTAGTTACACGGAATTCACTATTCTTAAACTAAGAGTTTTAGATGAAGAAGCACAAACTTCGCAAGATTGTGTTGCAGAATTCCTATAAACACAAAATAACTACGGGGCTGTTGCAATTACACGTACCTGAGATTGCTCAGTGCACTTAAAGGATATTAGGTAAAATTTTAGTAGTACTCTGACTCAGTAATTGATGAGGCATCGTGTAATACATTTTTTGATAAAACAATAACAAGCACTTCATTAAAGAGCTGTATGTGTTTCTTCTCCAAGTATCGCTGAAGGCGCATTTTAAAGTATGTACACGGTTGGCCAAGAAAAGCAAAAATCCATAATTAAGTTAACATAAGTTTTCTATTCTACAGAAACTCTTAATGAGGCAGTGCTGAATAAAAAAACTAGCATTTCAAAGTTATTAGGCAACGGATACTGACTTCAGGCCCGTCAGACAGCGCAAATTATCTATTTCAGAAGAAATTTTGTTTGTATGAGCTTGTGTTTCACAGTTACCAGCGTCCGTAAGGTTGACGAAATTTTCAGAGTGGTTGCAGGGCTTCCTTCAGACTATATTTACGCGAGACAAACGATCTTTTGACATACGGAAGCGGTATTAGGATTTCTATGTTTCAAGGCAGAAATTAAACATTTTTCCGATTGATGGTCAGGCAAGTAGGGTAGGTAGTATAGTTCAGGGATATTCACTTAAAATATAAGCTCAATAAGCACATAATTTATCTATAGCGAAATTTCTTATTATTTATCCATTCCAGCCGAATAAGTTAATTCAATAGAGGCCAAAAGCAAATATATACTAATTTATTATAATTACCACATACACTGTGCGAATAAGGCAATCCAACAGATTGCAACAGGAATTATTTAGCTCTCATATCACATTTTGCCAAGCACAACTAAAGACATACATTACTTCATGACGTCTTGTAATACGCATATTACATTTTAAAAATTTTAATTAAAATACCTGAAATTTTAATTGAAAGTTTGCAGAAAATTAAAAATGTTCATGTTATATAATTATTTTACAAAATTACATTATGTGCTTTAATCATAAAAATAAAACTCACGTTATTCAGAATCAACTCCTATTGTTTATTTAATTGCCACTTTTAAAATAAACCCAGGTTCATTAATGCGCTTTTCAGAATAGGAGATACTGACTAGAATCATGGGTAGGCCAGGTATGAGAATGTTGTTTTATAAGTAAGTTAAATTTGATGTAGAATGTAAGGTGCATTCCTGTTAGCCTTCTGTCACAAAGTCGTGTTACAAAGGAAACAATTATAAAATAAAAATTGCCTAGTCTGCATCCCGGCCTCACGGCAGGAAGTCCCCTCACGAAGTCCTGGCAGCGCATCTTGAAAAGGCTGTAGAAGTAGTCGTCCTCGGGGATGTCGATCTCCATGCAGTAAGGATTCTTGAGGTGAGGCGGCCTGTTGCAGCACTCCTCGGGCTCGTTGCGGTTCAGCGGATCTGCACACGCACACATCAACACAACGTGAGAAAGACATCGCCTTACAGGCGTGGTAAGTTAAGCATCTGTCTTTGTAAAAATTAGTTGCTTAATGAAATAAAAAGTATTTCGTAAGCATCAGTAATTATTTCGCTATAAAACTGTGGCCACAAAGATTTTACCTTCATGTCTAGATTTCTGTAACGACAAGGTGGGCACTGGGCTGACCTTAGAACCAAACTTTCCTTCGCGTTATGCACTCTGACCCTGCTTAGGTGGGGACAAAATACCTGTTAAGGTACTGCTCGAGTTGGGTCTCAGTTAAAAAATATGAATAACTCTTTATTCTTGCCATTGCGAAGATAACTTTCGAGGTATTGAGCAAAGGTAAAAACATATTGTATAATTGTTGAGAAAGTACAACAGAACGTCTGTCCCATGCCTATTTAAATTAAGTGTTTATTTTCCTTTATGCTTTGCGTACTTTAAATAACTAAACAATGTTTTCATGGTATTTCTATGCCTACGAAATAAAAAAAACTCTACAGGCCGTTGTTAGGAACCCTGGCACATGGTCAACTATATAAGTTGTATTAAAACTAAGTAGATTAATGCACAGTGCATACGTTCTCTGAAACTTCAAAGAATTCATATTTGCTTTCAATACTGCCGTCAGCAAGTGTACCCCTACAGAAAGCTGAGACAGTCACAACATTTGCACCTGCAAATCTGCAGCGTGAGTTGAATTTACATCTCGTAAACTAGACACGGGAAAAGTTCGTGTGGTTTCTGGAATCGACAACCGCGATGTTAAGCTTCGTAACGCACAGCAATGTCTCTACATTAAACAACACAGCAAGTCCCGCTTCTGCCTCAAAAATGGCTACGGGACTCGGTAGACACGTCTAGGTGCCCGAATGCTGGAACTATTGAAAGGCATCATGCTCCTTCGTTGAAACTAAATTTTTCTTAATTTACGGATGTAAAATTTTCAAATTTCCTTCCTGCTCACCATACGTGCTTCGTTGTTTCATCCCCACACGTTCTCGAGTGTTGTGTAGGAATTTCCCGGTTCAATCTCACATTTAATACTTTCCCCCTGATTTCCCACAGCAAAAACATGTGGAAATCCGTAATTTTGGCTACTGTGGGATATGTCGACTGCGGGTTCAGATACTGCGGGTTACGCTGACCGCGGGTTCGACTACTGCAGGTTATACCAACTGTGGGTTCGGCTACTGAGTTACATCGACCGCGGGTTCGGCTAATTGAACTAACGTCAACCGTGGATTCGGCTACTGCGGGTTACGCCAAACGCGGGTTCAACTACTGTAGGTCACATCGATCGCAGGTTCAGCTTATTGAAGTAACGTCGACTGCGGGTTCGGCTATTGCGGGTCACGCCGACCACGGGTTCAACTACTGTAGGTTATGTCGATCGCAGGTTCGGCTAATTGACGTAATGTCGACTGCGGGTTCGGCTATTGTGGGTTACGCCGAACGCGGGTTCAACTACTGTAGGTTACATCGATCGCAGGTTCAGCTTATTGAAGTAACGTCGACTGCGGGTTCGGCTATTGCGGGTCACGCCGACCACGGGTTCAACTACTGTAGGTTATGTCGATCGCAGGTTCGGCTAATTGACGTAATGTCGACTGCGGGTTCGGCTATTGTGGGTTACGCCGAACGCGGGTTCAACTACTGTAGGTTACATCGATCGCAGGTCCAGCTTATTGAAGTGACGTCGACTGCGGGTTCGGCTACTGTGGGTTACGCCGACCACGGGTTTTACTAATGTAGAATACATCGATCGCGGGTTAGGCTAATTGAAGTACCGCTGACCGTGGATTCGGCATCTGCATTTTATATCGAGATCTTCATACACATGTCGCCTGATTCATCCACGCAGGATAACTCCATACAGATTAATCACATGTTATCTGGTAGTAAATAATCGTAAGCAGGAAAGAACAGTTAAATGGGACACTTTCAACTCGGCATTATATTGGCAGCCCGTCGGATGGTAATATGAAAGTTTTTTTAGTATAGCTGATGTGCATTGTGTGAAAATGGGATTACAGGGATCAGTACTGCTGATGGCCATTCAGTCGTGAAGGTGGGCAAGTCACTTCTAGCTTGAAATTGTGTGGTGAGGAGGAGGAGGTGGTGAGGACTCACCGAGTGGCGTGGCGGTGAGCGTGTAGTCGTGGTCCATGAACTGCCCCCATGCTACGACCATGACGGTGCCGGCGTGGTCGTGGTAGCCCTCGTCGGGATGCACAGTCCTCGACACGACCCTGGACGGAGGCAGTTGGTTGCCCGTCACACTGATGCGCGGCGCGTTCATGCCGTCGGCGAACAGCGGGCCGATCAACCTGCAACACCACCAGCACTCAAAGTAGATGGTGTTCAACCTCTCGTCGACGACTAGGTCATTAGACACGCAGCAAGTTGATTAGAGAATAAGGAAGAGGGAGGGAATATGGCATCATCTGGAGTGATTCCTGGAAACCATGGCAAACCGACATCAGGAAGACCACACAGGAGATCGAACCTGGGACCTAGCGAATGCAAGTTCAGTGATTAACCACTGCACCGCCTCGCTCTGTACAGATGCTCAAGATAGTAGCTTCAATATCAGCTGCTCCAAATTTGTAAACAAGCAGTCTACCGCCTCCTTGTGCTGGTCTCACAGTAGAACCACAGAACCCTTATGACTACTGGAGTAAGACAGCCTCTAATACCACGAACTCCATCCGCACACAGGGGCCGCGATAGTAGACTGGCTAGATTACTCGCCTCCAACCAAGGCAGTGGCCATAGTGGCTGAGTGGTTGGACTGCTCGCCTCCCACCAAGGCGAACACTGTTAAATCTCCAGCCGGTTGCCCCCGGATGTTCGCAAGTGGGAATCGTGCCGGACGATGCCATTGACCGGCGGGTTTTCTCGGGAATCTCCCGTTTCCCTGCCCCTTTCATTGCGGCTCTGCTCCATACTTACCTCGCTTCACCGTCATCGGCTCTCAAGACCCCGATGCCAAGAGCCGCCCATAACTCTCCACTCCACTCCATCCGAAAATGCCAGCAACATGTCGGAATGCCATTCAACAAGCAACGCCTGCTGAGCTACCTGCCATCCAGCAGCCCAGCCAAACGTGAATCTTCCGCAGCATGCAGTAGCCATTCAAGCAAAATGCTTGCTTCCATAGCCTCACCTATGTATAAGCCTATATCAAAGGAACCGCCATGATATCTCACTTCTCTATACTTACCTCTTTTGTGGTCGCACAACGAGCACAATATCACAGAGTATATGAGAAAACATAGAAGAATTAGTGTGGTGGTCCCTTCGATGTGGGCTTACGGATTCACCGATTGTTGTGATAATGGGTCTTGTGTCTTATTGGCCACTAAATGTATACGAATGTCTTCCTATCGGCAGGGCTGGCGGCTGGAGAGTAGCTTACCAAGCTCTGATTGGCGAATGGCTTTTCAAAATTTAGCTGGACAGTGCTGCCATTTTTCCGGCGCTTGAGGCGAGTTCAATGACCTGTTGGCTTAATGCGTTCAGCCTAAAGTGAAAACATGTGGGGAAAAAATGGATCATGATTTGAAATAGCGACTAGGCCCAGTCACATCACTCTTGGTGCTACAGCTATGTTGACCCTAGGAAACACTTCATGCCTGATCACCTCACCAGCATCAACTTAGGTTATATATTGACTGATAGACGGCTGTATGGAATGTCAACCCACCCTGTTCCTCTTGGATCCTGGACACGCTGGCAGTAGTTAGCATACCGAACATGCCCCAAATCTAGAACCTGCTTGAGTAGCAGAGGGGCCGAAGAGTTGCTAAACTAAATACCGCCATGCTTTATTACTCGGTGCAATAAGGATTGGCGAAGATGCAAAAATAATTAGTAATAAAGTTTGTAAAATTTGAGAGTCATTTCTGCCAACACGATCTAGGGCTGACTTTAGCTTTGGTTTGGGAATAAACTAAAGTAATATAAAAAGAAGTGCTCCTGGAATACCTTATCTAGGTGTCGGCCGCCAGTAGGGCTGGTTTGGGGAGGAATTTGTCCGTTCCACCGGGAACATTGACTTGTTGGCTAGATTTTACAGTCCTATTACACTCAAGCCTCAGATTGTTTATTCGCTGCTATCCCAGAGAGAAGCCAGTGTTATTTCACACCTGCCAGTATGGCACTCGCTACTTGTTTCCTTGCAAGTCTGCAATGGCTCAGAGTCTTCAAGAGCATGTCAAATGAAATGTTATCCAACTGCAAATGTTATTTCAGTGTACACCGGTTGTATGTCTATAATGTCCTGAAATGAATTCGTGAAATTTTCCTATCCCTGGAACTGATTCAGAAAAAAAAATTTAGTCGTATAAATTTATACGATTTATTGCAATCTTACATAGAAATGCATGCTTTTTTTTCCATGCTGCTCTATAGTATTGAATTGGTAACTGTGCTGTACATTTATATACTCTTTGATGTCATTAAATAGTATTTCCACTCACAACTCAGTTCCTCTAAGTCAGTTGGTAAAATTCAAGACCATGCTGTGATTTTTCCACTGCATCAGAGAACTACGAAACTTCGTGTGAAATTGTATTACTTATTTATGTTTATTACTGTATGAATAGTCACCCGGGGCGTTTCAAAACAGCTGTGATACGATCAAAAGGGGAACACTAGAGTGCACCTGCTTGAAGTCTCTCATCCCCACAGAGAGAATCTGCATATTCACGGATGACCTTCAATTACAGTGGTGGTTAGATGATACGTCATTCAAAATGCCTCACATGTTTAGGCTACGTCCCAGTTTATAAAAACACCACACCCTCACTCTCCACACTTACCTTTGCACAATCCATCACACACTGAGCCAATTGAGGTGTGCGCCGTGTGTAGACCTTTATCGTTGAGTTATGGGAAAGATAATAACATGTGAAATATATAAGCAGTGGTTTCCCTATCCTTATAGCCACAATCAGTGTACAGTGGTTTTAATTTTAACTTACAGTGTTTAAAATATTTGTGTATGCTCATGAACTTTACCAGTTAATTCGGGTACAACTAACCAAAATGAAACGTAAACATTATCATAATTCTTATTGTTACACGTCTTTAGAAGTATTGCTGGTAAATTTATAAAATACCTATCTCTAGCACTGATCAATACATACAAAATTTACATATGAAAATTTGAGGCTGGACTTAAAAATACGACATCAAGTTCTCTCCCTCTAACTGGGACAGCAGAGAGGACTCTCAAAGACGTCAAGAGTGGGCGAGTCTCGGCACACTGGTGTCACGACTTGAGACGGGATCTCACCTGGTGAAGGGCGTGTTCTTGGCGCCCCAGGTAGGGTGTTGCAGGTTGGTGCAGAGGCCATCGTAGCGCCGGTACTTGCCGGGTCGACACTCCACGTTGGCGAGGAAGGGCGGGCACACCTCCCTGATGAGCGTCTTGGACGTGTCGATCAGCGGCAGACCCTTCTCGATCTCCTCGTAGCTCAGGCCGTAGCTGCACATGCGTCAACACACGTGCGTCGTGAATACACGCTCTGTAGTCAAGGACACATTATTTCCGAGGAAAGAGCTAGGATAATTATCCACAACGTACCTGGTCACCTGCAGTTTTCATTGGCTCTCGTCCACTTGTCTTTGTAAGAAGACTGATTGGTAGGGACAGATGTTTTTCGCGAAAATATTTCAAGACCATTTGTACTCTAAAACACTTTCGTTCATATGTACTTTCGTGGTTGGATGATTTTAAATGTCACTTGCTTCAAGTGTCTGTCCGCGAATCATGGATGATCAGTATCGGAGTACTTTATTACGATTGGCCCAGTCAAACATGAACATCTCTTCTCACATTGGCACGCAGCCAATAACCAAAGGAAGTTAAGGTTGTGGACGTAGGATATTGAAGTCCATCATGTCCATCAATATTTTCTCGAAGTACACCTGTCCCTACTAATTGTGCCAGTCGGAATTTCAGTTATTTCGGTACAGAGTAAAAAAAATTCTATACCTGTTACAAACAATTATTTGGAAAGTGAAATTATAATAACATTAAAATATGTTTACATTAAAATGATTACCACAAATAATATTCAGCAATGGGAAGCGTTTCTATTTAAAATGCTGTTTTATTCGCGTTCGTTTTTTTAAAATATTTTGGATACCCGTGAAAGCAATACGTCAGAGTTAACCTGTACCTCGGTTGTTATGATTTTAGTCTCTGCTAATGTTTATATTGTTAAAAGGCAGAGGGCGTATTTTAAAACATGGAAAATATTATGTTATATATGTGTCATGTGCGAAGTTTTCGACTTTTATATACAGCTGTCATTGAAATCAGTGATTGGATAATTGAATTTGTCTAATTCTTTAATGTGCCAGTATATAAGTTAATATCTATATATATAGTATTTTCAATGTCATAAAATACCTTCGTATATTAATAGTCTATGCACGGTTTCTTACGCTTTTAGAATAAAACCTTTGAAAAAACATCCCATGAATGACATGTTCGTTTGTTTCCTAAACGTGTCATGTATTACAAGCGTTTTATACTTGTGTAAACATAGAAGTAGACTATTTTTGGTAAAATTGAAATGTTACTAATTTATATATATATATATATACATACACCATTTGTAAATATCGAGAATAAAAATAGGGAGAAAATAGGTGTATTGGTAATGCCTATTAAGAAATAGTCCTTATTCAAAATATAGTTACACTGAGTGCTCACGTATGCGATGCGGTGTTCCTCTGGTGTAATTTTCTAATATTTGGTAGCATAAGGCGTAGGAATATCCTGGACTTAGAACCTGAGCTGGGCTTCAGAAACGTTGGAAGTAACCGTGAATGGTCTGCAATATATTAATATTATAGATACTTGGAAGCATGTTGCATCACCTGAGGTTCTAAATGCATGTTTCGTTGGACGAGTTAATTTCTCATTTCTTACACGAGGCAAAATTTCGTTTTGAGCCAAGGAAAGTCGTCGAGAGATGCATTACCGGTGCTGCTGACCAAGAAATGCCAGTCATCATTGACGGCCCAAGAAAGAAACTAGCGAGGAGTATTTACACCGGTTGGTCTCCTCAGCAGCTTTTACAAAGCACGCAAAAGCAGTTCGAAAGAAAGCTGATAATAGTGAGTAATTTGACAGCAAAGTGGAAAGTTTGAAACGAGCAGTGGTTTTTGCAAAGCTGAAGTGAAGGGACTCTAGGAGTTATTCTAAGAAGGCAGAATCTTCCGAAAAAAGTTTGATCGATACAAATGGCGACCAATGGAGAATAAAAAATACAATTTTACAGCAGTGAAAAATTTCTCAGTTTTCNGTTTGATCGATACAAATGGCGACCAATGGAGAATAAAAAATACAATTTTACAGCAGTGAAAAATTTCTCAGTTTTCACAAGTTGAACGTTAGTTCACAGGAAAATTTACAATTCCAGAATCGTCCACAGTAACTAGTTTTTGATAACTCGCTTTGCGTTCCATTCAAAAATCTACATCTATTAGAATACACGTAAAGTAATGAAATAGCCAAAGGAAAATTCACTCATATATGACTATGATGTCCATTTAAAAAATGGATAAAAATACTGTAGACTAAATTAATTCGTTGTTTCTATTCAAAGTGACAAATTTCGGGGGGAAAATAATCGCTGCGATTAGGTTTTCGAAATATTTATGTGGCTATAACGAAACACTTCAACATGACCATAGTTTACGGCGTAACATAAATGGGACATTCGCGTCATGATAAAGAAGTCACAAATAAGTCAAGTGCCGTAATACCACTGAGAACTTTAACAGAATTTGGATAAACTGTGTCGTCTTCAGATAAAATCACTTGTACAAATTGCCAGACATTTTGTTACCAGAGTATCATTGAAATATGTCAGAGATTTTTGATAAGCTATGTCTTAATTTTGCGTTTACTTATACAAATCGCCTGAAAATCTTATTAACGTTACCTTTAACCTTCTTCCATTTGTAATATATAATGCACTGATGCGTCAATTACACCCAACATATGCACCTAATGGTAAGATTGCGTCGAGTACAGTTATTAAAACAGAGAACTTACATTTTAGCCAGCTGAGTGGACATGTCCAATAGTAGTTCTCCTACAGTGGCTATTTCTTCAGGCTTCCACATGTGAGAGTTTGGTTGAGCAACATCTGCACAGAATCACAAATATTTTTTGTCAGGAGTGGTTATGCTACTGTCAACATGGATACCAGTGAGTTAGTTAACATCCACTATAAGTAGGGCCCATTGTATCATGCACAATCTGTAAATATCACACAATTACTACACAATTTTGTTAATTTCATTATATTTACAGCGAGTTATAGATAAACAGTAACAGCCAGTTACAGTAGCCAGTGTAATTCCTGGAAAAAATAGTAGTTTTGAGATTGTGAATAGACAAGGGATGTTTTACGGATTACAGGGAAGCTGTTTGTATTCAATTTATTAATTATTCGCATATTCGCATCCTTTTATACTAATTTTCACTATACAGTGCTGGCGGGACAAATATACATTACGTTAATATGTTCCAAACACTGTTTAATGCTAAGAATATTTAACAGAACCAATATTTTAATTTTAAAATACTTCAATTTTTTAATATTGGCTTTTTATAAGTCAATTTTGCTAAAATAGATTTATCCAAATACAATAAAAAAATTTCAATAACTAAAACTGTATTCATAATTTCTTAGCTGCGATCACTGATGCATGTCATTTCTTATCAAAAATATTAATACTTTCAAATTGACATAGTTTTCGCTACACGTTTAGTTGTATTACCTAGTCCCGAAACGATACAATATGGAGGAAAATGATAATCTCTTATACGTGCATTATTTAAAATATGATGAAACATTCTCCTTTCAATAAACTTTGGATTTACTTCATATCATAAAAAATGTAAGAAAACACGTGATAAACACTATTGGATTTTGGGTTTCAGAAGATGGCCACGATAGACTTCGAAATATGTTGAAATACGGGATAATCGTCCTGGTACGTAGTTAGTTTAGATGTACCGTGATTAAATGAACTAACGAAACATTTGAGGGGTATTTTACCAAATAACGAGTAAAGCGAAAAAATGTTAATGTTACAGGCCTTTAAACGAGTTTAGCGGATTTCCAAAGAAACGAAGATGCATTATGCAATACACTAATTACCGCATTGAAGCTATGCTCAAAAATATCGTGAAAATTATGTTAATTAGAAGATTAATTTTCATTATTATATCTGATTGTTTTCAAGTAAGCAGAAACTTTTGAAAATTTCATTAATAGAAAACTGATTGACGTTACAACTATAAAATTAACTCAAGAAGTTAATATGCTTATGTAATTTGTAGAACTGTACATACAAAAATCAAGATGGTGGTTGTACTTACTTATCCTTTTCCTCGCCTCCAGGTAGGCCTGGTTCACAGCGTCATACGTGATGCAGGTTTGCTGTCCTCCATAACCACTGGAAGAAAACAATTGACAAAAATATTTTCGTCTCTTTCAACTACCAAGCACGTATATTACATCACGTTCCTACGTGGACTTAATGAAAAACTGTTTCACTGCAGTTCCTTAAAAAAATCAACGGCAACATGTGCTTTCAAATTAATTTTATAAATACATAAAATAACTATTACACTAGTACTAAAAACTAAAACATAACAGTTATCTAATTTTAACAATAACTATGGTTCTTTATTTAAATTTCAAAGAATATAATCTTTACGTAAAATTNATAACAGTTATCTAATTTTAACAATAACTATGGTTCTTTATTTAAATTTCAAAGAATATAATCTTTACGTAAAATTGTTATACCAAACTACTGTAACTGGACGAATTTTTGTTTCGTGGCGATTAAAGCACCCATCTACTTGGTGCGTTAATTACGTCACAGTGTGTCTGAAAAACGCGTTTTTACCCAAAATTGGCGTACGTGTTTACAATCTGTTTACATAGAAATGCAAATTTTATTTCCCACGAGTCCGAGAAATAACTNAAAAATTGGCGTACGTGTTTACAATCTGTTTACATAGAAATGCAAATTTTATTTCCCACGAGTCCGAGAAATAACTGAGAAAAATCGCTGAGAAAAATAATTTTTTCAGTATATAACAATTATATTTGTTTGCGTGGTGCTCATTTCAGATAAATGGTGCTTTGCTGGCAAAACCAAGCCTCAGTTCCTCCAAATGAACGAAATTGGTTCACAAAGCCAAATAATTTATTTGAAGCAAATCTGTTTATGCCATATAAATATTTCTTTGTTTTATAATGTACTACAAATATTAAGTTCACACAGATACATAGGTTTGTTCCAGCCAACAAAACATTTGTTTGTATAGGGTTTACAAAATATATTTAGTTGCTCCAACGAAGTATTGCGTTGAGTAAGCAAAACTAGAAATCTACAAAATTAATGTTGATCATCTTACAAAGTACACGCTTTAATTAACCAAATTTTTGTGTTGGGCGAAAAGAAATTAGACTGTCAAAAAATTTTTAGTTGAATGAACTTTGTGTATTTGTTTCGCCAATCATTTAATTGCCTTCGTTTTAAAATAGAACTCGAGAGTTCGTTAATTTTTTTGTTAAAATTGGGATAATAAAAGTGTTTGTTAATACACTTATTGGTACTTAACCATGGTATATACGTACTAGTAAAATAAGTTCAACTGGAAACTAAATTATAAAGCTGTAAAAATTGAAAGACATAATTGCGCATACTGTGTGTTTTTAAAATAATAATTTTTTCCAGGAGTCACTTTGGCTAAGATTGCTAGGCCATAGTGCTCGGGCGCCATTGGTCAAGGGTAAGTCTCTGTCGGGCTTCCAATATTTTTTAAAATAATATTAACCGATACTGTTTAGTGTGGGTAAAGCCAAACAAATCGTAATTGTGCCAGCCAAATCTTTTCTTTGAGCTATCAAATAAGAAAATCTAAATAATAAGTTATCAACAACGAAATATTTTATGGCCCCTCTGCAAACCTTTAATTTTCTTATGCCAAACTAACTTTGTTAGATTCAACGAAACCTTTATCTCTGCGTGCAGGCAGTTACATTTTAATCTACGTTCATCCATGAAAGTACGTACAAATTTTATGTAAACGAAACACAGGGTTGCCGTTTAAAACCCTGTAGTTTCTCGAAGAGAAGTACACAGAGTGTCTAAGTGTATTATTGTTTGTAGCAGCGATCAGCACTCGATGTGCACGCCAGCACAGGATAGTTAAGTATGCAGAGGTAAAACAGCTGCTTATCCCGCGAGCTTCAGCCTCGCACGCACGCGCCAGCAATATGGCGTCACTGGCCAGCAACATGTCGGAATGATGTTAGCCAATCAGCGCCTGGTAACTCACTTGCCGGGCGGCAGACCAGCCAATGGGGAAACGTTTCGCAGCACGCAGAAGCCAATCAGGAACAAGGCCCGTTCCCCAGAGATTCGCGCAGCCAACCAGCGAATGTGTACGCCCACTTCGCATCCAATCAGAAACAAGGCCCGTTCCCAGAGTTTTGCGCAGCCAATCAGCGAATGTGTACGCCCACGTCATAGCCAATCAGAAACAAGGCCCATTGCCAGAGTTTCGCGCAGCCAACCAGCGAATGTGTACGCCCACTTCACATCCAATCAGAAACAAGGCCCATTCCCAGAGTTTTGCGCAGCCAATCAGCGAATGTGTACGCCCACGTCACGGGAACCGCTGCGCCATCTCGCGTCTGTGTATTTACCTACTCTGTGTCATGACGTATGCGTTGCAGGTCGTTACTAGTCGCAGGCGCTCGCAGCCTGCTTGTGGAACGTGGGGCCGGTGCCTGTGGTGAGAAGTAGTCCTTGGAACGGCGTGACTGAAAGTGTACCACTTTCGTTAGGAACCGCGCCACGACCAACCCGTCTTTCCCTCACTCCTCCTGGCGGCCGGCAATTCTGGATCTCAACGGCCCGGCCTACCAAGCCGAGGGCCACCAACTTCAAACAGGGAATCAATTCTAAATGAAATTCTTTCTCATTGAGTCAATTTTTAAGATAACTATTTCAAACAATAAGTATTCTACGTGAAATTTCTTAAGGAATATTGACGATTGTTTTGATAACTATATTTAATTTACAAAATGTATGACCAAAAAAAATTGGAATGAGTAATTTTATTTCAAAAACAATTTTATATTGCAATATTCTCTAAACGTAGCGTCAAATATTGTTTTGCCTTTTCTCTATCAGGACCAACTGCGATGGTTGATTACGATACACGCACTGAGTCAAAATGTGGCATTGGCGATGTTTTCGATGTATGACGGTAACGACTTGATCGCGTCGATACGTTTCCTGGGACCAAGGTACGAGTAACGATAATGCAGCATGTCTACAGATCGTGCGTGATTGCGGACGTGTAGTGCGTTGCAGAAAGCCGAGGCGATGCTAGCGACAGTGAGTCGCCGTGGGCAGATGACTGAGTAGCTGGGGACGTCGATATAGTTAATTGTTCGTGAGCCAGTCTGAGGAGGTACAGGGGATCGTGTAACGTGAACTGTCCACCCTCCAGGCGCAAGTGGAGTGGACAAACACCTAAAGCCGGTATTACACGATACCTGCTGCCGCACCTGGTCTTCTACAAACCCCTTGTTAGTCCACTCCGCGGCAGCATTTCGCGTGATAGCATTTGACTGCAGCGTGTGGTTGGAAGATAATATGAACCACATTCGTAGGATAACTACCTGTCAGTAACTTTGGAAGTGTTATTTAAAAAAAAAACTATTTAGTGCATTTTAATTTTGCTTTGTTTTTGTTAGTCGTTACATCAACTCAGTGATTACTGTAAGAAAGTGTTATGTTTAATTTTAAAGAAAATTGTTTACAGTTCGTAAAATGTGGTTTAATTTCTTAATGTATCAAGTTATTATCCCTACAGATAATTTAATAATGAAAAACGACGGAATTTTGAACTCAACGCGCGTGAAAGCGTTTTATTCCGAACATCACAACTTCACCCATGGTGCTTACAGTTCAGACACTCGTTTTTAACTTTAAATTGTATATATATATAATGTGTGTGTACACTGGAGAGCCAAAAAAACTGGTATAGGCGTGCGTATGCAAATAGCAGAGGTATGGAACCAATCAGAGTAACGCGATGCGGTCGGCAGCTAGATCGGTTAAAGCTGCTACAATGGCAGGTTATCGAGATTTAAGTGAGTTGAACGTGGTGTTATAGTCGGTGCACGAGAGATGGGACATAGCATCTCCGAGGTAGCGATAACATTTGGATGTTCGCGTACGACCATGTCACGGGTGTACCGTGAATATGGGAATCCGATAAATCATCAAATTTTCGACATCACTGCGGCCGGAAAAAGATCGTGAACGAACGTGTCAAACGACGACTGACGAGAAACCTTAAACGTGCAGACGTGCAACCCTTTCTCAAATTGGCGCATATTTCAATGCCTCCTGCATACCTTCAGACATTAGTCGAGTCCATGCCACGTCGTCTTGCGGCACTTCTGCGTGCTCGCGGGGGCCCTACACGATATTCGGCAGGTGTACCAGTTTTTTTTTTGCTCTTCAGTGTATACATTTAGGACCGTTCTCAACATTAGTTAAAAGTTGTCATCGTCTATATTATTTGTCTTTGTCGAAATTTAAATTAATTTGGAAAAGTCTCAACCTCACGGACGTATAATCAAAATGGAGGTGTCCTTTTTGGTTTCTTTATCTATATTTTTTTTCAAATACTAGCCACGGGGAGCGCCCTACGCTCAAAAACTGCNGTGTCCTTTTTGGTTTCTTTATCTATATTTTTTTTCAAATACTAGCCACGGGGAGCGCCCTACGCTCAAAAACTGCAATCTGATTGGCCAGGTATGGAACATGCCACGAAAAATAGGACATGTCCTATTACAAAACCTGGTATGATGTCTGACCGTACAAGATGGGAGATGCTTTGACGGGTTTTCTACTACCTGGTATAATGGCCGCTATGGCGGACCTTGCACAAACCTTTACGGAATCTGGTATCGTGTAACGTGACCTTAAGGGTCAAGGTTCACCTCACGGAGGAGACCAAAGAGAGGCCTAGCACACTCACGGCATCAGTAACGCAATTGTTCAAAGCACGTACTGTGAACGCAGAGTAGATAAATACACAGACATAAAATGGCATACCGGTCCCTTTGATGTGAGCGTACCCATTCACTCACTGGATGTGTGAGAATCTGGAAACAAGCCATGTATCTAATTGGCTACCACGCTCTGCGAAATGTACCCTATTGGCTGTGCTACCATCTGGCAAGTGTTACCAAGCGCTGATTGCTGAACGGTGTTCCGACGTGTTGATGGCTAGTGGCGCCATTTTGCTGACGCGGGCGACTGGAGTTGGCGAAGTAAGCAGTTATTCCGCCTCCATATACTTCATTACTCTATGCTGAAATGGCGAGAAGAAGAAAAATTCTGCGCAAGCGCCTTGCTTGTAAATAATTTTACCCCTCATCAGCCCACATGTTCCTCTCTTGGTTCAGCTAGAAGGTAAAAGAACTTCCCAGGAGCTACTATTTCAACATTAGAAAAAAATTGTGAAATCACACATATTCCTTGCAAAAAAAATTCCAGAATTTTTGTAGAATTACGGACACCTTCGTTTTCCAATAACGGAATTTCCGTAAGTAGAATGATATAGCCAAGTTTAGGGCAAGGGGATGGGGGATCTGAGCTTCGGAACGGTTCATCCTCTGTCATTCCGGTTCACCGGTGGCCATTTTTTCCCTCAAAGTTTCCTTTTTTCCCCTCAAAAACTATTATCTTCCCTCAAAATCGACTAAGTTTCCCTCAGAATTTCCATTTTCCCCTCAACATTTCCTTTCTTCCCTCAACATTTTCTATTTTCTCCTCATAAAACCACCGATGCAAAAACGATCCCCCGAAAGACACTTTTCGATTAATCGGAAGGATTTGGGGGGGGGATCATTTTCGAGGGCAGAGCAGTGGCGGCCATATTGGTTTTATAGGACTACGGTATGCCAAATCGATACACAGGGTCCAGGATACTGAGTCAGACCTGACCATAATCCATTTTGGTTCTCTCAGCCATTTTGTCCGCCATGTTAGAGGTCGGTGACNAGGGTCCAGGATACTGAGTCAGACCTGACCATAATCCATTTTGGTTCTCTCAGCCATTTTGTCCGCCATGTTAGAGGTCGGTGACCTTGACCTTTGTTCTGATACCAGGCCCATAACCTTGGATGACCTTGAACCCAAAAAATCGACAATGTCAAAAAAATCCCCAAAGCATTTGATAACAAAAATTTTAAAATTATATTAAGATCCAAAAAAATTTCTAAAACCCCAAAAAATATAAAAAAATTCTAAAAAATCACGAAAAAATATTTATTAATATATAAAAATTGCAAAAAAATTACAAAAAAATTCAAAAAATTCTTAACAAAACCTTGACACTTGACTGAAGACTCTTGCATCGAGACNACAAAAAAATTACAAAAAAATTCAAAAAATTCTTAACAAAACCTTGACACTTGACTGAAGACTCTTGCATCGAGACTCAAGATTCAAGGCCCTTGACTCAAAATACTTGACTCATAAGCCTTGAGTCAAGACTCAATACTTAAGACCCTTGACCCAACACTCAAGACACAAGACTCAAAACTTAAGACCTAAGACATAAGATTTGTAAACCGTTCTACTGCTCAGTTATCTTCCAGGGAAGATCAAGGATACTGAACCTCGCAGTGTACAGTACTGGTGAAATATAACCTTCTTGTGCAACATGTAGACAGTTGACTACAATGAACATGGCATAATTAACCCTCGTTTCGATGAAAATGTATCAGTGGACTCCGGTCAGAAGTGACGTCATTGAACGAACAGCAAAGAAAAAAACATCCAACGCGATGTGACTGAGTAAATGAAGGAGATAATTATGTACGTATTCCACCCGGCATTTTATCACATACATGCGGGTAGTAGTCGTGTGAAGTTGGTCGTTGGTTCTTTCGAATCAGGCTGACGTAAAAATTCAAATAGGTTTGTATGCTTCCAAAAAATGATAATACCTCTTACATTATNTCTTTCGAATCAGGCTGACGTAAAAATTCAAATAGGTTTGTATGCTTCCAAAAAATGATAATACCTCTTACATTATATATTGGAAGGGATAGGAACATGTAGCGAGTTTAATGACCTGTAGGTTGGATTCCACAGTCCTGTGTACACTCATGCCTTAGGTGTTTGTACACCGGCTGCTGTTTCAGAGAGTAGCCAGTGTTACTCCACACCTGGCAGTATGACACTCGCTACTTGTCTCCTAGCCAGTCTGCTATTNGAGTAGCCAGTGTTACTCCACACCTGGCAGTATGACACTCGCTACTTGTCTCCTAGCCAGTCTGCTATTGGCTCAGAGTCATCCAGGGTGGCTCTAATGAACTCTGATCCAATCGCAGACGTGACGTCATTGTACACACGTGGGACGTCTATCTTGTTATTAAATGAGTTTACGAAATTTTTCTATTACTATTTATTGAACGTACTGTGTAGAGATTTATGTATTAGGCTAGCACACTTGAACCTGTTCCCGAAAACGAAAGCGTACAGAAATGAAATGGCCAAACGGCTCCATTATATAAGTGAGTACGGAGGATTTGATAACAACCATGCCTCATGTCTGATTGGTTTCTGGAAGCTTTGGAAAATTTCCTATTGGTTGGTCTGTAGCGTGTGACCAGTTATGTTTCCAGCGGCAGGTTAGTAAAACCAAATTCCGCCATGCGAACACTGAATACTTTAGACTACAGAGGTAAAACAACCGCTTATACCGCGAAATGCAACCACACACGCCAGCAAAACGGCGTCCCTGGCCAGAAATATGTCGGAACGGCGTTCGCCAATTAGCGTCTGGTAACCTACTCGCCAGCCAGCAGCCTAGCCAATAAGGAATATTCTGCAGCACGCCGTAGCCACTCAGATTCCAGAGCCTCACGAAGCCAGTCAAGGAATGGGTACGCCTACATCACAGGGACCGCCACGTTCTTTCCATNTCAGATTCCAGAGCCTCACGAAGCCAGTCAAGGAATGGGTACGCCTACATCACAGGGACCGCCACGTTCTTTCCATTCTGCGTGCTCACCTATTCTCTGATGCAGCTGTAGTTTGCGGCAGTTTCGAGTACCCACCATTACCCAAGACTGTTNACTGCGTGCTCACCTATTCTCTGATGCAGCTGTAGTTTGCGGCAGTTTCGAGTACCCACCATTACCCAAGACTGTTTGGCCTAAATTTAGGCTAAATATGTTTGGCTAAGTAACTTTAAGGAAATTTTTTTTAGGGAAAGCGACGTTGGGGAAAATAATTATAGGCCAAGTGTCTTTAGGATTAATATTATTTGGACAAGCTACTTTAGAGCAAATAATTTTACACAGAGCTACTTAAAGTCAGATTATTGTATTGTAAGTGTTATGAGGCCTCACATTTTATGTCAGCACCTTGAGGCCTAACATTTTAGGCCAAGTGACTTTAAGCCAAACAATTTTATGCCAATTGACTTAAGGCTAAATAATTTTAGGGAAATGACTTTAAGCCAAATCCATTTGGGCCAACCGACTTGAGGTCTAATAATTTTTGGTCAAGGGACTATTTTGAAAATAATTTAGGCCTAATGTTTTAAGCGAAGCGCACCGCAGTTTTCACTTATATTATCACAGTCAATAAGTTCGTGGACTGACTGGCGCTGCGAGTGTAGGCAGCCACGAACCACGAGGTCCACGAACTTAGTGACTGAGCTACGTATGTTACTAGGTATAGTCTATTTGCGAATTCTTCACACTTTTTAAATCAAACATTTGAAATGTCACCCCATGTATGACTGATTTAGATTTTTTCTAAANTGTCTTATTTTTCGTTAAATTGAAATGTTAGCTTTATTTTATTTATAAATGATAATATTCAATTTATAAAAAATTGGAATAAAACCTGCGAGAAAACATGTGTGTTGGTAGGCCTGGTAGTACATAGTTCTCGTGCAAAATATTATAACAACTGAGTGCGCACGAATCCGGTGCGTTGTCCTTTGCTGTAGTTTTCTAGACTTAGGCGGAGGGACATCCTGGAAGTAGAACTTGAGCAGGACTTCATGAAAGTGTGAAGTTACCGTTAATTTTATTAAAAAGTATTTTAATTATAACAATTGTTTATGTGTTTGGTGGTTTTATAATGAGTTTAATTTTATTACCCACTCCTTATATAATTATATTGCCATTTAGTTTGAAGTTAACAATTATTATTATTATTTGTTTATCTGGTTCTTGATTACGTTATTTTATAAATAGGTTTAACTTATTTGATAATAATTTAANGCAGGACTTCATGAAAGTGTGAAGTTACCGTTAATTTTATTAAAAAGTATTTTAATTATAACAATTGTTTATGTGTTTGGTGGTTTTATAATGAGTTTAATTTTATTATCCACTCCTTATAAAATTATATTGCCATTTAGTTTGAAGTTAACAATTATTATTATTTGTTTATCTGGTTCTTGATTACGTTATTTTATAAATAGGTTTAACTTATTTGATAATAATTTAAGTTATTATTATAGTGGTGTTTGTTATTTTTTTTGGTAATATGTTATTTGTATCTTATGTAACAATGAAATTTCCCCTTTACCCCTTACTGTTTGGCTGGTACTCACAAGGTGCCGCGGAGCACGTTGAGGTTGTAGTCGAAGGCGCTCGTCCTGCCGGGCCGGTTCAGCAGCAGAGCACACTCGATGTCGGGAGAGGCGACAACTGGCGCGAACTGCAGCGAGTCTCCTATCTCGGACGTCACTAAGAGCAGCGCCGCAGCGCACCACCACCTGCAACAAACACACAGTCAGTCAGTCTCTCCGCCCTGCGTCTCTTAATCAAGTCGCGATTTCTGTTCAAATACATTTTTGAAATTTTTGCCACAAAACGTTAGGTGAAAGCCGTTGTTATTCATAATAGAATTTGGGTTGGAAATTTTTAAATTATTGGGCTTTTTTTGTGAAAAGTGCAGAATGTTTAAAATTCTTGGAAAAAAAAAAGGCTATTTTACACGTCTCTTTAAGAGACAGACAGCCAGTTTTGTGAGCAAATTTATCATCCAGAGTAATTAATACATGTCAAACGAATTCTTCAGCTTTATATTTGTATATGTCATAGCAGCCATTAGGGTAATATGTGGAGTCAATTTTTTTTTTTTTCAAGATCGCCTCTTACTTAAGTATCCTCAATGTCCCCAGCGAACAAAGTTGCCAAGGCTACGATAACTGCGATGAAGCGTGTATTTTGGCTTTGAAATACTTCTGGCGTCCACTGAGTACATTCTCAAGGCTATAACCCGGACAGCAGTTGGCTGCAGGGCGCATACTGATTAAGGCCGGGGTTACACGAGCGGCCTACATCACTCCACACAAGGACCGGCCTTGACACTTGTCTGATGTTCGCGAGTTGTCATTCAGATCGACTGATTTTGTTCACGAACATGCTGCATGAAACTGTACAATAATTATTTAGTTTTGCGTTGTTTGTACGTGGATAATGCTAAAAGTGAGAAGTAAGGAACATGTACCTCCATGGATAATACTTAGGCCTACCTGGTAACATGTACATCCATTCTGTTGTCAAAAATATACTCTTACTGCTTTTCTTAAGCTTCCATGTTCGATTAACGTAACGAATCATACACAAGCAGTTTATAAATATATTTCTTAAATAATTAAAATGGACATTTTAAGACTGGCTATTTTATCTACACCTTTACTAGATTTGACAAACTGGCACTACTTTGATAACCGTACTCTGCTGTTATATCATGAACTAAAGCAGTCAATATGGGTGGCATTTTTTCAAGTCAATCCCAAGATATGTGCTGAAATCGTGGTCTATTCTTGTTTCTTGTAGATTCTATGTTTGTAACTAAATGCAAACTGAAGGACATCCTAACCTCAAAATCACGCTTCCGTAGTTATTTGTAATCGTTTCCAACACTTGCTAATGTAAATTTTCAAATGTTAATGCAATTAATCTATGTTAATTAATGTACAGTGATGTAATGAATATCAATTTCGGTTGAGCTTATTTTATTAATTTAAACGAATATGGATAACCCCGTCAATTTCTCCCATATTACTCACTCTGTTCAGTAAAGTCATAAAAGCCAATCTAAGCGCAACATGTAAGTACAAAAGTCGTTCTTATGTTTACCTAGAACAAGAAGTATCTTCAACCACAACATGTACAGGGCCAGTTTGACATTGTGAGATGCTCTAAGTATTTGAAGTGAAGTAGTTGTGTGTCTCGTGCGACCGCAGCCTAAGTTTTGATGTTTTAATGCATGTATCAAGGTGGCCGCCTGGCCGGAGGTATTTGCACGTCCGAGGCCTAGAAGCGTAGAGGCTATAAGGGCGACACAAGCATGCGCATCACGCCTCATCGTAGCCTCTAGGCGCAAATCGCTCAACTGGCGCTCGTCTTCCCGTCAGTAACACGCCTCTACGAGACTTTCAACAGTGACCATATAATTTTATGTTCGTAATACTGAAGGCAAACGTGTGCTGCGCTTGTCTTTGCCTCTCTCGGAATTATGCACCAGGATGTTCATACTTAAAAATGACCGCAAAGCATCCGATTTAGACATTTACACTTGCGAAAAAAATTGGCTTCGGAGATAAATGGCGAACGTTAAATTGGTATACACAATCACAAAGTCTCTTAAAAGCTATTCCTCATCAGATATCGCTCAAGAACGTTGAGTGATTCTGTGATTCGTTCTCTGCCGATGGTCTGCACACCGTTTGGTGGCCTGGGTCGGTGGCTTCCTTGAAGCGAGGTACTGATTGTAGTCCAACTTCCTGCCAAAATAATATAATATTACGCGCACAAACAGCAAGCGCCTCAGTGACTTAACCGTGTTCCTATCGCGGAAGCTGTGGCACTGAAACGACGGAGATCTCCTTTGTCAAACCGCAACGGAGCGTATATATTCTCACGAGGCAGCGTTATTCTCACTTGCATTTGCAAGGTCGTGCTGACTAACCATCGTTGATATTTTCCCGCTAACCACTGCCACCTGCTGCAGTTAATTTGATGAATTCTCACTGATAAAGCAATGGCTTAGTTCCATTACTTTAACAGTTACTTGCAGCTGTGACCTCTTAACAACCGGACTGTTAATTAAAAGAGGCGACTGAACCGCCATATTACCAAAAAAGGGCTTTGAACGACTAAGTTGTCGATTCGGCGAGTCAATGACTACCTGAGAACAGGAACAAGAAATAACTGTGCACAATTTCGTTTACAAACCGTGCACACTTGCAGATCGTATTCTCAACTTTATATTTTGAATACTGGTGACAAAACAAAGAAAATACACCAGCGTTTGTCCCAAACATATATTGAAGTTCACCAATGTGAAAAGGGTTACCAAATGCCGACAGTTTGTATTGAATCCCTTAACCCTGGAATGGGTGTGAAACATAGCAAACATCATGATCAAACAATTGCTCACTTGGTGACCGCTTAAGTATTAAATAATTTTTCCTAATTTTTTATATTTGATCACATTTATCTCAGTAGCATGGAGCACTCTGAAAACGTTGATAATCCTCTTGAATTTCATTTAGTGGACCATCGTAAACCGAATTTATTTACAGACCATGTGTCAGTCACCATGCATACTACAATGCCATTGGTATGCAGTTGACCAAAAGTTCCAGCCTAGGTCTAAACTCGTAGATCATGAACATAGCGTGCGTCGGAAGGAGTTTGAATTCACGCCCAGTATTGGAATGCAACTCAACAATCCGAGACGCTTACTCTTCGCTACCGAACTACATACGATCAACTGTGTTAAAAAAAGGTTTCATATATTTAGATTTTTTAAAAGTTGTCCCGGGGTGCGTCTTGCGGCATGAAACTTCAGTACGAATGGCTGGCATGAGATCTGCCACTGAGAATGGAATATGCCCTATTACCAGACCTGATGTAAAATCCGGCCGTGCAAGGCAACAATTGCATGGTGGGTTGCGTACTATCTGGTATAACCGTAGAGTCGATGTGGAGTAGAACGATTTCGTGCGCTGCGCTGAAAAAGTCTCCACGTTCCAACATTGAACTGCTTTTCTGCCAACACGACTATCACAAAAGACGTAAATATGATTTAAAGTTAGAACACTGTTTAGTTAACAAGTGCTTTGAGATGTTTAATGCTTACTCAAACTAATTTGTAATGCAGTTTGTTTAATTTAAATCGGTAAAAGTATTTTATTCAAATAAAAGGGATTGTCATTTGAAAACGAAGATATAAACAAACACGTTCATCAATGAACATGTGATCATGACAGGTTTTTTGGTGTGGGGTAGGTCAGTTTTGGATTCATGCGCAGAAGACAAAGAATCGGCCTGTCTCATCTTTAGTGTATTGTTATAACAGCTCCGGTGGCAGCTGTTATACCAATACCATACTTGTGGTATGACCATAATGAAGGAAACTGAACCTTTCCTATCAACGGGGCCGCGGTGGTGTAGTGGTTAGACTACTCGACTACCACCCTAGGAGGACCGGCTTCGGATTTTCGCATGTGGAAATCGTGACGGACGATGCCACTGGTCGGCGGGTTATCTAGGTATCTCCCGTTTACCACGCCCTTTCATTCCGGCGCTGCTCCATACTCACCTCACTCCACCCTCGTCGACTCTCAAGACCNCCGTTTACCACGCCCTTTCATTCCGGCGCTGCTCCATACTCACCTCACTCCACCCTCGTCGACTCTCAAGACCCCGCTGCTCCAAACATCTCCACTCTCCACCCCACTATCAACACACCCATCGCCACTAATTATGCTCGTCAAACTACTCCACACCTCTTGTTGCCGTCCGTCTTAACTCTTCCTGCTGAATGCGCGGAACTGAACATTGTTGCCAGCGCGCTTCCCAATTACGACTTATCGCCGAGAAGGCAACGCCACGGAAGCGTTATTATTTGCTCGTATTCACGTAGAAACTTTTCGCCGCGACTCTCAGCTCCTGGAACAGACAGTTCACGCTCCAGTTCGCTGCTGCTTGGATCTCCAGGGCGCCGTTCGTCTCGCTCAACTACTGTATGCAGCTCACTACTGTCTCTGGCTAGCTCGGGTAGTTATGTGCCCGTGTTGGTTCAGTCCACTGTTCTCACCTTGCACAACTTTCAACATGAGTACAGATATTTACCAACTGTCGGAAGTCATCAAGATCATACACGCACAACTAATAAAATTTATTTTCAGTAACGTTTCAATAAACGTTGGTTTTTAGTGATTCACATTTCCCATTCGGCAATAATATTTTGTTTTTTAACATAACAGTTTGCGAGAAAATTACTGTTTTATTATAATTACTAGAAACGCCAAATCGATTTCAATGCTGCTTGCACACCTGCAGTTTTATTCCCTTTTATTTTTGTCGCGTGCCTTCGTCGAGGACAGTGATTCTCCGGTACTAAACGTCTGTTATCCGTGGACAGGCTCCTGAGACGCGCAGGAGTTGAACCCATCCAATCGTGAAAGTGGGTGTGTGTTTACGTTCATTGAAATACAACTTGGCAGGGGTTCTTTTCACAAAAATCAGGTGCCCCTACGTATCACAAGCGTTTTATACTTCTGATAATATTAAAATATTTTTTTTTTGTTAAACTGTATTTAAGTATACATAAAAATATTGAATTTATTATTAATACTAAAAAAAAAACATACAAAACATAGGTGCGTTGGCAAACCCTAGTAAGAAATAGTTATCATGCAATATATTTAACTGAGTGTGCAAGAATGCGGTGAATTGTCCCTTAAGTGTAATTTTGTAGGCTTGGTTAAACTTGTTTTGCTTGAAGTGGAGGAAAAGCCTGAGAGTACAACTTTATTGGGGCTTCAGAAAAGCAGGAAGTAACCGTGAATGGACTATAGCTT
>NQII01004064.1:0-20021 GCA_002778355.1 Clitarchus hookeri | reverse complement strand
CGCGCGAAGCAGCGCCCGGGACGTCTTCCCTTCCGTGTTCTCGCGCGGTGGGGGTCCGGCGCCCTTGCCGGCCAATTTGAGCGACGTGACGTAACGTGCAGTCACGACCCCGCTTTCACATTCCTCTCTCTCTCCGCTGTGGCGCCTCGTAGCCGGCATCCTCGAGCAGCGCACGCGCGCTTGCAAGCTCGCGCTCGTGCGTCCGCAGTGGTGCCAACACAGCACGCTGAAAAACACTACAGTCACGCCGTTCACGCCACCTGCCCAAGAAACAGAACGACTCGCACACCACCAAAAGCATTTAACCATTTCTGACACCTTTTAATTTACGATTCCACGTGCTGCAAGCAAAATTGTATGTTGCGTGCTTCACTTGAGCCGACAACACACTTGTTTCATTGTCACAGCCAATGAGTTGTAGGCTTTATGTTCGGGTACAGTTATATGAACGAGTTATGACATAGACCAGTAAGACGGTTTGTCAATCATTTACCTACAGGTAAGATAATTAGTCATTAAGTTTCGCCGTGTGCAGTGCCGAACAAAAAAAATTACCTACACGTGCGTAATGTACAATATTGTGTACGTTGCGTCTGGATGAGTTAAAAAATACTCTTTTGAGAGAGCACTCTTTCTCGCAACCTGGCGAGAGCACTGCCTCGCGCTCTCTCTCGCTCTCGCTCTGTGAAATTGAGACAGCCACTCTCTTAATTCTCTCCGACGTCATGCAGACAGCTGATGCCAAAAAGGTGCGAAATCTTGTTAACCCTTTCAATCCCACATATATTTATGGGTTATGGAGCTGCAAGTAAGATATTTTTTGATGTGTGACGTACTTCAGCTGGCAAAGAACATGTTTTGTTATTATAAGCAATAATATGTCGGCTTTGTGTTCGGTGATGAGTGATATGAACCAGTCACTTCGTACATCAGTAGCAAGGTTTCCTATTCAGGGAAGATCGAGGCACTCAGCCTTGCAGTGTACAGCACTGGTCAAATATAACATTTGCGTGCAACACGTAGACAATTGTCATTATAACCACAAGGGAGTTAAGCGAAAATCACGGTCATAGCTATTGGACGTAATTTGTAGATATTCACAAAATATCACAAATAATTATAGAATTACGGGAATAAATATTAGGAGATAAAATACAACAATTTTTTTTTATGTACTACCGTCATGTTGAAGCGAAGTGAAAATAAAAACGAGATTTTGTCAGAGATCCTAATTTATATTTTTTATAAATATGTGTTACATAAGCTGTTTCGTTGAATAAAACAGTTTAAATTGTTCACCTACAGTCAAAATGCGAAGTGGCTAGGGCTCAGAAACCTATTTGTAACCTTAGTCAAACACTGTAACTATGCAAACAACTATGGCGCGTGGTCAGAGAGTGCGAGATGGCGCCTGCGAGTATGCAACTTCGCTCGCTCCGACGAACTGAGGCGACCAGAGAGCGTTCTCTCTGACGTCGTAATGACGTGGTCGCGAGAGCGAGATGTTATGGTGTGATCAGGCTATAGCTGAACGGCTTGCCTGATCACACCCTCAAACGTTAAACCTGGAAACGAGCGGGATTGCAACGCCACCGTTTGGTCGTCGATCCTTGCGAAATAAGACAGTTGCAGAAATCCCCTCCACCGGTCACTGAGCGGGGCCGCAGAACCACGCGCTTGAAATAGGCCGGCTTAACACCCGGAACTTGGTCTTTCGTCTTTAGTCCTTTGGGTGTCGACCCGACCAGCGAAGCATACCAGGAAGATAGGTATGTCCGGCCGGCGTTAACCGTCTCGCAGAATCAGCCTCCGGCTACAACAAGGTGATGACTTTCCAGTAAGGTTTGATTAAAATGGCGTGAATTAAATGTAATAAATAATAATCTTGGTATTCAATTTAAAGCTCCCCCGATCAATAGTCATTTAAATAGCAACTGTATAATCTTCATGTAATAAAACCTCATTAGAAACTGTTGTCCTCTACCGAATCATGAGTCATTATTGAGTTACGTCCCAAAATACTCTCAAGTATGAGCTAGCTGAAAAGCTAGTTCGTAACAGAGAGCACGAGATAGCACTCTCTGGGCCAATTGAGAAGCCTGAGGCAGCTCTTGGAGGGGCAGACAGGTCCATACACAATGGCAGGTGGTGACGGAAGTAAATGCAAGGCCGTGTTCCGATCTCTGCACGGATGCGACCAGCTGCAAACCCACCAGTTGTTGTTCTGTTACACCGTGCGCTTAATGCTGGGCACGGAACAACCTCCATGCTCCATATTCAGCGCTTAATTTTGTTTACAAGTAAGAAAGTGTGCGTTTTTTTTTTCATTCCCAGGATGCTTCGTACACATTCGCACTACCGATTAACACGCCGCAAATAATAACGTATTAATTTTTCGGCAGTAACTGCGTCCGCTTATAAGGTGAAATGAATCCCGTTTACTGCCAACTTCACACATTCCATCCTCGGTCGCCGAAGCTCATAAACAACCTCCAAATCCGCACGCACCATAGGTTTGCTCGTTTCTGGCAAACTTTCCCGCCAATGTGACGTCAGCGCGTTGATCATTTGTGCTCCAGGCCTCGTGCAGTTGATGCGTGATATTGGCCGGAAGTAGAATGACGTAGGAGGTACAAAGATGCGCCCGTGAGAAGGGATTGAAAACTACCTCGCATAATGAAGGTGACGGAATACGGTATAAGTACTGTGGTCACAAAGCAGTGTTTGTTTTATGCGCGTGCACGAGTATTTCGAATTCCAAAAGACAAACCAACCCGTCTATACATTTCCTTCTGTAATACATTAAATAAATATTCACTGTTATTACTATTGCTTATCCGTATCATATTTCTTGTTGCATTATTTGAAGTTACTATCAATGATTAGAGACCTGAAAAACTCGCGAGTTCAATGACCTGCATGCTAGACTCGACAATGTTATGTACAAATATGCCGATATCAACTCCACATTGGTTGTCTGCTGTCACAGTGGAAGGCGACAATTGGACACCGTTCCCCAGCAGGTGTCAAACACCGTGTGAACCAATCGCTAAACCTATATAAACGCACATGATTTGAATTCTAGCTTGCCCCAAAATGAATCCGCGAATTGTTCAGGCCTTTATCAATGTTATAGTATGAATGTTAATATGAAACATGTAATTAATGTTTAAATTGTCATATATTGTAGTTCATTTAACTGAAGAGGGGACATGAATACCATAAATATTAATTGTAATAGTGTCTTGTGTTTCAATGTCTGTTTACACACACATATATATATACACACACACACGTCGCACATCACTGGTGTGCTGCTACAAAACAGTGCCTTGTTTGCACGTTACAGTGGGTGTGTAGTTCATATAAAAGAGTGAAGATCCCAGTTGACGTGTGTTTCAAGATGCAAGTTAGGACTATCCAAAACTGAGGATAAGAAAAGTGTCTGGAATGCGGGGTCAGTGGCCCTAAACTAATAAGGAAGGAGCCAGTTTCAAAGAGTGCTTCCTTTGTGTGCGAGTCACGTTAAACGTTACAACACCGCATTGTGTGTCGTGGAGACGCAGGTATTGCCTCCCGCCCGCCGGGCCTCCTTCGTCCAATCGTTTCCTTACCTGAGAATAGGGTGCACTGTGGTGTAGTGGTCAGACCACCCGCCTCCCACACAAACGAGCCAGGTTCGATTCCAGGCGGTGTCGCTCCCGGATTTTCGCATATGGGAAATGGTTCCGGACGACACCGCTGGTCGGCGGGTTTCCTCGGGGATCTCCCGTTCCCTCCGCCCTTGCGTTCCTGCACTGCTCAATGTTCACCTCACTAGACCCTCGTCGGCTCTTCAGACCTCGATGTTAAGAGGGTTACTGGCCTGACATTGCTTGATATAGCACCGCACTCCGCATAAAAGTACACAGAGACGAGATCGCATGGCGGCTCCTTGATGTGGACGCGCCCGTTCTCTGATTGGTTGAGCGAAGGAACTTGGGACGGGCCCGGTGCCTGATTTGCTACTGAGTGCTGCGAAAGTTATCCTATTGAGTGAGTTGCCAGCTGTCGAGTAAGTTATGACTAGGGACAGGAAAATCTCGCGTTTTAAACTACCTGTAGGCTAGACTTCACTGTCCCGTGAACTTTCACACCTCAGATTTCTGTTTATTGACTGCTGCCGCAGCGTCTAGCCAGTTCTACCTCATACCACGAGACATGGGGTTCGATGCTTGTTTCCTTGCAGGTCTGTTATTGGTCCTCAGTTAACCTGGGCTTGTCAAATAAACTGTCTCGCAATTGTAAACGCGATATAAATGTAAATGCGTTTGAATTATAGCATGTATTAAAATTAATTTGCGAAATTTGTTCAGTCTCTGACAATGAAACTCTCCATCTTAACGTAGCTGTGGACACAAGAGCACACGAACTTCTCTTACTATGCAGGTTGATACAACACAAACGATGCGCGGTGATTCCCAATGCAAAGCGAAAGAGAAAATATTATACAACCTATGTCTTACAGTAATTCGTAAAGAAAGGTAGATGCTCTTGAAAACAATAATATTTAAAATAGTTTTAATTCAAACTGATAAATTATACTTGATATGAGAGAACGATTTGAATTACTACTACCCAAAAAGCCGGTACTGAACATGCCGTCATGCCAACATTACCTGCATTCACACGTAGCAATCAAGGCAAGGTAGTACACTCTGTCAGCATTACCTGCATTCACACGTAGCAATCAAGCCGAGGAAGTACAATCTGTCAAAATTACCTGCATTCACTCGTAGCAATCAAGCCGAGGCAGTACACTCTGTCAGCATTACCTGCATTCACACGTAGCAATCAAGGCGAGGTAGTACAATCTGTCAACATTACCTGCATTCACACGCAGCAATCAAGCCGAGGTAGTACAATCTGTTTTGAACACAGACTACGTACCTAGCAGGCAATCAACTGCACCCTTAGAAACTTTGTCCGTTTCCTCGACAACGGTTTGGCTGTGCGAGTTACACCAAAGCAACGTTTTTAATATATAACTGTACAAGTAATTATGGCGTCATTTAAAGGGACAGACTCTCAAGGGTTGAACACATTTGTTTGATAATAACATGACGCACACAGTATTTTCTTTATGAATGGGGATGATATTGCCCAATAAGCGTTCGCATATTTCATCTCTCGACTCAAGACAACATTATCCACAGAACTGTTCTTTCAACTCAAGAAAATTTCATTAATTTTAATTAAAATAATTGTAAATGTGGTTTTAAGGGCACCTACCTCCCTTTCGAATTACTACAGGTCACATGCCATATAATGTTTTCTATCTCATTTTGCGTATGGAATCACCTCACAGCATTTGTGACTCTAGATCAGGAACAGCCTGTATACATTTTAAGTGCGTTACAACAATTGAGAGGTGACACGATGAGAAAAATTAGGAAGAAAATACATGTACGAGTTTTGTATACATAGAAAGTGTGTTACAACTAATGATATCTAAAACAATAAGAAAAATAAGGATAAAAATACATGGACGAGTTTTAGCATAAAGCTCTTATTAAAGATTTTTATTTGCCTTCAAAATTAGAAAAGTCAAGCATTTAGTTATGTATAAGAAATTATTACAGATGAAAGAAAAGAGTTGGACAATTTATTAGTGAACGTAGGTCATCAGCCTTTGAAAAGGTAATTAATTGTATTTATCACCAGTCAGAAACAAAATAGGAAATGCTACTCTCACATTCGAGTTATTTTTGTATTCCTAAGCTTTTGTAAAAAATTCACCACTTTCAAATATAAAATATAAGGTCGCCTTGTTGTAACACTTTAACTTGCTACTTTTGCGAGAAAATAATGGACAAATAAGGCTCCTTAGTACCTGGACCTTTTAGTACGTTCAAGGTCAAGAAAGGAGGGAGCGATACGGGTGACACTAACACGCACCCCTAGCGCCCCATCGCCCTTACGTGCAAGTCGTGCAGTGTTTCCTCGGTGTACTGTACTGTACATAATATACCTTTAACAGAGACACTTTAACACACGTGGTGAAAGTCTACGGATTAAGCTACGTACGTATAGTTGTATATTTCTTCTACCGCTCAAGGAAATTGAACACGCAATCTCTCAAAAAATGATTTACATGTTTAGGTTATTTTAGTACACTTAATACTATAAACGTAAAAATATACTGACTTAGATAATTTGGTCTCACCTTTTCTGGCAAAACTTTGCATTCCTAGAACTTTTATTTACTGAGGTACACTTATTCGCGCTAACAACGATTCCACAGATAATATGTTATTATAGTCTTTATATGCGCTGAGTTAGGCAACATGCTCACCACTCGAGTTTCTCGGTTTGCCTACCTTCAAGGCGTTGGAATGCCATCCTTATTCATGGGCGCTTTTGTCTCATTAATAGAGCGAGTTGAAGTGTTGCATCGAAGAAACCTTTAATTGTATATTTTAACATCGATATTAATAGGCAGTCTTATAATTCTAGCAAATACTCGATGCTACAACACTGAGAGCGACGTGGGAGAAGTAACCTCTATTTTGTGTGTTGACTGGGGGTGTTCATTGCAAATACATTTTCACGGGATGATGAAATTTGTCCGCTGACGACATATAGTACGACTGTATTTTCTTTCTGAAATTTATATTTTCTTATAAGATTGATACTGTCGCATTTCCGAGGGTGAATCACGGACTTTAATAATATTTTTAGACCACAACGCGTACATATATTTTCTAACAGGTGGTTATTTTTCAATCACTTCCCACCCCACTTAGTAGAAAACGCTGTATAGCTGTCTCACAGGATCCGGAGAAAACCTGCAAAAAAAACTTGATTACGCCTATGTAGGAATGTTGGCAGCAAAACATGAATATTATTTGTTGCTAGTGTTTAAATAGTGGGGTCGCTGCTACTCATTAATGTTTGTTTGAGGACAATTGTTGCAGTTTTTAATAAAACTACTAATTTTATTTTCCTAAATGTAAGCCCTGTAATGGGTTGGTTACCAAGCGCTAATTGGTGAACAGTTTTCCGATATGTTGCCGGCCGGTGACGCCATTTTGCTGGCGCGTGCGGCTGGAGTTCGCGGTATAAGCGGTTGTTTAGTTTCTGTATTATTAAGTACTCTGTGGCACGGGCATTGATCGTGGCTGGTAGCCTAGACGCGGGAAATATGATGACTCCTCTCGGCCCTTGTGGAACACTTGCGAACAATCAGTAAAAGTCGTGTATGACAAACACATTTCTCCGCACACAGAGAATATTCTTCTATGAATCTACACTGGCTTTCATCCCGTAGGCGTTAAAAACTTAACCCTTTTTATACTGGATCAGCCAGCAATAGTAAAGTACGTCACGTGCTGCCAGCAAATTTTAAGTTGTTTGTTTAACAGTTTAGGAATGGCAGTGGTGGTGTAGTGGTCAGACTACTCGCCTCCCGCCTAGGCAAACCGGGTTCGATTGCCGAGGGGGTCGCCCCCAGATTTTCGCATGTGAGAATCGTACTGACGATGCCGCTGATCGTCGAGTTTTCTCTGGGATCTCCCGTTTCCCCCCACTCTTGGAATTCCGGTGCTGCTTCATACTCAACTCACTTCATCCTCATCGACTCTCAAGACCTCAATATTAAGAACCGCCCACATCACTCCACCCACCATTTAGAAAAATATAAAAGTGGCTCTAGCTCCTGTACAGAACGGTGATAATAAAAGAATTTGCGGTATTTAAATACAATTATTCGCATTATTTCTCCACCAATAAAAGTATTTTCATGTATAAAATGTATGTTTATGTAAATAGTATTGAATATTACATGCTATCACTGGGTTATGTAGTCTCACTTGTCATGTTAAACAGTTATTCAAAGTTTATAATGCATCGATTTAGTGACCCCATGTCGAGTTGAGATTGTCCAAAATTTTTGCAAAATTATTTTCAGAGTAAACTAAATGTTAGTGTATTGCATAAGGATTTTAAAATTTCTTTAACACTTCTTTTGTTTTGGGGAAATATCAGGAAAAATTATAATGTATTAAATTTTGTGTGATTCAGCATTTTTGTTCTCAAAAAATGAGCAAGAAAAGGTGTTCAAGTCACTCCAGTTTACAGTATAGCCTTCATGTACAAAACATAACGTCTAAATATTTCTCTGTAGCAAATAAAAGCATTAATTTGACGCAGATTTGTTTCCACTAACACAATCTTGCTTTAATTCAAAGGGAAGGTTAAAAAATTTAATTTCTGTTATTTAATTTGTTTTATATATAAATTTTTGTTTAATGGCAATATTAATTTTCCGTATAGCAAGTAAAGTTTGCCTTGAATTTGTTTTGTTTACTGTAAATAAATGACGTCGCATGCCAAATAAAAGTGTTAGGTGATATTAAAGTTTTATTTCGTTCATTATAGTTTTTAATGCCTAACGAATTTTTTCTAAATGTAACCTAACAAATAACCAGTTCCTTAGGTCATCAAAATATTTGTTCAAACTTGAAAATACAGTACCTTAATTTATCGCAAAGGGGATTGCTGAACTGTTGTCAGCACAATGCAAGGTTATCATATTTATTCATATTTAGTTCAAACAAAATTTTTCTTTGTAAAAAACCTACTTTTCACTTGTTCATATTTAAAAACACTATTTTTCTTGTGTTGCAGCAAATAAAGTGTTTTCGGAGAGTATGCATATAATAATGACGACTTTGGAAACTTAACAAAAAAAATGTTTTGGCGCCACACGTTTAGCTGTACTTTTTGTAAAGATTGTAAATTTCATATCACATCTCACCTCACGGTGTGCTTCCATCTGATTTTATTTCAACACGCCCTGTGAATGTTAAATACAGCATTTATCATTACCAAAGAACAGCGCATAAACTAAGCGTCCACAAAGAACTTCTATCTGCACTGAAAACACTGCAGGTATACACATCAAAGTAGTTTCATTAACGCGTCTCAGAACTTCAAAAACTAGCGAAATTTACTTTCGCTCATGCATGGAAAATTCCGAAAAGTCATAAGTAAATCCAGAACGTAGGTAAAAATACCCAGAGCAGAATAGTTTACATTGATTTATTAAACGTACATCGATACATAACTGTCTTTCAAGTGTAATTAATTTTGCAGTACCGGTATAAGTTTTCTTGTGGGCGCATATTTAATGACACCCTGCTTTGTTGTATACACTTTTGTCTAGGGCGTAAATGGGTTTTTACCTACCTGCCAGGCTTATATATAGGTAGGGACACAGCTTTCCGTTAATCGGCTGCTGCCCCAGTGTTGCCAGTTCTACCTCAGACCAGGTGACAAGGGATTCGCTGCTTGTTTCCTTGCAGGTCCGCTATTGGCTCAGAGTTCACCTGGGCGTGGCTAATAAACTGTGATCCAATTTATAACACAAGAGAAATGTACACGTGTTTGACGTTCAGTTTGTCCTGAAATGAATTCTTTAAAATGTCCTGTCCCTATATTAATAGGTTTAAATTTCGAGCATGTAAACCTCGAAAATTTTCGGTCTTAGTGTAATAACAGGAGGTTATTTTTTACGTTGGTTTGGAAATGAAGATTAATGATACTTGTCTACAAAATCTGTTTCTCTTCCTCGCAACGCGATTAAGTTTTACAAAAGCCCCGTTACCTCAAATATTTATGTGTAATATTAATATAAAAAAATTCTGCAAGACAATTTTTTTGACGGATGTATTTCATTATTCATCTACACTTTTTTCCAGACATACGCCTTTACATCACAAATAATTTATATACGATTTAGAACGAACTAATGTTTCAACTCCAACTTAAACACCACTTTACCGCCATTATTGTAAATGCTAGAGTGTATAAGTCATACTACGAAGCGAGGTGGCAAGGTGGTTGAATTTTGGACTCTCTTTCAGGGGGACCTGGGTTCTAATTCCGGTTCGGCCATCATGCATTCGGTTTTCCATTGTCGCCCGAGATCACTCCAGACGAATGCTGGGGTGGTTACTCGCCACGTGTCATGGCCGAACCCCTCCCTGTTCCTCCTCCACCGAGCAACTTTCTCCGTCTCTAATGACCTCGCTGTCGAAGAGACGTTAAGCACTACTAACTACCTATAAGTCATACTTATTAATCAGTCACACATACTCTTTATGAATGAAAAAAAAAAAAAGTTTCGCTTCTTAGCGTATGTTACACCAAATAGTCCCGAAATTTGTTTTCGATGACTATAACATACAAGGCCTGCCTTTCAATTTACTGCTACGTTTAAGCAGCCAAATTTATTTAAGCGTTATGCATTACCACAGAGGCCAAATGACGCCGCTTTTTCTTTGACGTGGGCGTACCCGTTCACTGGTTGGCTGCGCGAGTCTCTGGAACGAGCCACGCGTCTCTTGGTTACTGCGTGTTGCCGGGCACTTCTTCTTTAGGTAGTCTGTGCTTCAACGTAATTGGCGCGCCCAGGTAGACATAACTACTCAGGTGCTTCGTGTTCCGCTACTTTGACGCTCCGCCTTGNAAATAAAATCTTGTGCTTTCAGAATTGTGTTTCTAGTTCCTTGGATCCATACAGTTGTCTGCAGTCTGCCAACTATGTTGGAACACAACAGTTATGTTGCCCAAAAGCTCGGTGCTACAGTTATGTTTTGAGAGCATTTTAGTGTTACCAGTCACTTCCCATGGTTTACATGCGATGTTGATGTTAGCAACTGCGCTAAATGTGGTTTACAACACTCAATGTTTTAAATTAATGATAAATATTATGTTTGCACACCCACAAAGTAATAGAATTAATAGCATTGACAATTGAAGATTTTTGTACATTTTACTATACACCGTTATAGCTGACACTTCCATTTGTTGCTTGTGTGATTATCACGAGTTTAATTAGAAAACACTGGTTTTGATGGGAAAGACAATATTGTATGCAATTCATAGTATAGTGTAAAATAAACACATGTGATTCAAATTAAAATTTACTGTGAAAATTTATTGCAGGTTCATGTTGCCAAAGTATGTGTACTTTGTCATTCACAGTTAGATTGTGCACCAAATTGCAAATACAATTGATTAAAAACTATAATTGAATGCTATTTGAAGCTGCAAGATAGTGTAGAGATGAGTGATTTAACAAATAAAGTAACAAGACATATCTGTCACGAAAGAGTTCTCTCATGAGGTCAGAACGGGTATACCATTGCCTAGCAGGTTTTAATGTTGTCTATGATCTTTGACAACGGCAACACAGACTTTCAAATTGGGCAGTTATCCAGTAAACTAGGGAAGTTTGGCATACTGAAAGTCTAAGTTTGGTGACAAACTCAACATTTCTCCAGGTATTATGCACAGCATTGCTCTTGTGCAACTGAGGTACAGGATACAAGGGTTCATGAAGAATACCATGAATCAACTTGCAGATGTTCACAAAATCTCTTAGATGGGATTCTCTCTTGTCCACGACACTTTACCATAAGGATGGAGATCTGTTTTTGCAGAGATTGTTACACATGATAACATATGTAGGTGCTTTATGCGACGCTTAGAATGAAACCACCTCCAAGAGGAGGTTCTAAAGCAACCGCCTGGCTTGGCACATGGGGAAATTTTTCTCTCTCTCTCTCCCCTCTCTCTCTCCTCTCTCTCCTCTCTCTCTCTCTCTTCTCTCTCCTCTCTCCTCTCTCTCTTCTCTCTCCTCTCTCTTTCTCTCTCCTCTCTCTCCTCTCACGCTCCTCTCTCGCTCCTCTCGCTCCTCTCTCGCTCCTCTCTCTCCTCTCTCTCCTCTCTCTCGCAGGAGAAGGAGAAGGAGAAGGAGAAGTGAAGATGTGACCCGGGAGGACGGGTCGCTCACGTAACTGTGACGTCACGCCTGCTGGACGGTTATTGCCGCCACATCATACAGCTATTAACCGCTTCCCGCCAAGGTGACAGCGAAGGACAGCAGGCTCATCTCACACAGTCATCTCCATTAAGTGACACACACCATAATTATACAACGGGTTTCTAAAACACGGGACAGACTTCGGCAATCTATTCCTGACGAAAATATAAGACTATTCTCGTCAAGTGATTATTAAGGGAGCTGTGCGTCCCTGAAAAATCCTCATTTAAATTGCCTTGCTCTGTATTGTGGTTTGCCTACCTGGCAAGCAACACACGTTCTGTTTTTGATGTTCAACATGAATAATCTCAGAAATGGTTCACCTGAGAGTGTTCCGACAAGATAACCTTTTTATTGTTAATTTAGACGTGCTGATTCACAGGTTGTCTTCTTAATTGCTTAGAAAGTAGTGTTAGAAAGTTTGATGTAAACGTAAGGTGCCAACAGCCATTTCCAAAATGAAGCAGAATGATACTACCGACCACGTTTTAAGAGGTATCAAATCACATTTATACAGAACACCATTCACCGATTTGTTGCTTAACTTCAAGCGAGTTGTGATATTTTCAACTAACGCATTTTAAAAATAATATGTTGAGGGTCCATAGCTCCCTTGACAATCACTTCAGGTGATAAGCTGTCCTAAATTTTCTTAAGGAATTGCCTGCCAAAGATTGTCCCCCTATTTTAGAGAAAAGTAAAAAATTTCGGTATTCACAAATGTTTACCCAGCATTCGCAATTTCGTGTAAAGGTAAAGAAATACCTTCTATCAGTCGTCACCAACTTTAATGGGTGCATTCAATCAATGAGCCCATTAGAACGAATGCCGTACGGAGCGTGGGCATTTTTAAAGGTTCATTTCACCGGCAACCTTGATCTCCTGCGAGTTTGCTAGTTGGTCTCAAGGAATTATTGCAAACCCAGCGGAGCATCGTGGAAGGCGGCAAAGAAGTTCCCCATTGAAAAAACTTAGTAAGCAGTAAGAAGCATGGGGTAGAAATTTTTTCCAGCACGTTGACTCAAACATAGACCAACGCAGTAGAGTTTCTACTGATTCCTGCATTGTGAAATATAATTATTAGAGATGGTAGGAAATGGCAAAAAATGTTTGACCCAACATATCTTCTAAAACACTCTAGGTAGTTTATTCTTTCATGAATGGACAAACAAAGTTTTGACTCTGCTAAGTTGTTTGCAGACCAATCATGAACGTTCTGCCTTATAATGTCAGAATCCTCATTGGCCCAGTGAAATGGGGAAGTAGCTTCATACATGCATGACAGCCAATAAGGAAAGAAAACTGTCGTACATGTGTACAGTACGTTGAATCCTGGCAATAAGTCAACTTTTCTTGCGTTAAAACATCATCTCTAATTTTTATACTTCATTTACAATTAATATTAACCCTTCCAGTCCCACATTAATTAATGTTATCTTGTTTCGCAAACAACAATTTTTTTATCAGTACTTTACTTAAGCTGACAAAGAATTGGTTTTGTTCTCACAACCAATAAACTGTAGGCTTTGAGTATGGTCCAGAGTAGAAACCCGGATATTTCGCGAATTCTTCTGAGGACAAGCTAGACTTCAAACACATGTACATTTTACTTTCTTTTGCAATTGAATCACAGTTTGTGAGACACGCCGTGGACGAAACTGAGCCAATAACTAACCTGCAATAAAACACGGACCGAATCCCGTGATATCTGTTCTGGGGTAAAACTGTATATCATCAGCCAATGAACAAGTGAAGTCTAACTTGTTTCGAAATGAATCCGCGAAATTTCTTGCTATCTCATGATGAGTGATATGAACTAGTCATAACTTACAGAGGTAGCGCGGTTTTCAAAACAGTTGCTCACAGCTCACAGGGAAGATAATTGGGCACTGAGCCTCGAAGTGTACAATACTGGTCAAATATAAGCATCCTGTGCAACATGTAGACAAACGTCTAAACTGGGTACGAAAGGGCTAAGGTCTAACTTCACGTGTCTTATTGGGATTCTTTGTTTTTATTGTTTATTAATGTGTTAAATTCACATAGTATGTCCATAGGGAACTAGGTATTGACTTTACACTGCACTACAGACGTAAAAACCAAACTACGAACTTATAATTATGTCACAGCATCAATTCTACCAAAAATTGGTAGAATCTATATTGTACCATAATTATTAGTAAGGCTAACTGTTTATCGCGAAAATATTTATGCTCAAGCTAAACTTCAACTCCTTACATGCAAGCTTGCGAATTTCCTTTTGTTATTTGCCTAGTGTGTCTATCATAAGACATTTATACTCGATTGGGACAATCAGAATAATGTTACCCTGACACCGAGTGACCGTGATTGCCTGGCAGGCACTTAATGCGTGAGCGAGTTAACATCATCCAACTGCAATAATGGTTCTGAACTAAGTGTTTAGTGTTCGACAACTGACTAGTCGTGGAATATTTTCACGAAAAACAGGTGGCCCTAATTATGAGTTGGTATGTATGCTATCTCTGTACTACAGGGTAAGGTCGATAGCTATTTTGCAATAGACGTATATTCATCAGGAGTCCAATATGTTGGAGGAAGCTTGCCCTTAAGTTCTGAAATGTATTGGTGTTACTGGACGTATTACTCCATCGCTGAAGTTGGTTACGCGAATAACTAACCAAAAGTGGGGAAAAAATATAAAAAAATCAGCTAAAATAAAATTTTTAATGCAACAACCAAAAAAAAAAAAAAAAAAAAAAAAAAAATTTTTTNAGTCCAAATCACTCTAGGGTCGTCCAGCTTCTTTGATTGGCTAAAAAATGTTCTGGCCCGTGTTAACCGTTTGCGCACGAATCACGAAAGTTCAGTGTCGGAGTTACATAGTCCTGAGTGGCTTGGTCAAAAACGGACACGGAACCAGCAGCCAATGGAGGTATAACAACAGCTGAGGTGTGTATATAGTATTGCAGTCTACTGTGTGCTCCGATTTTTACGCGAAAAGTCACTGGCCCTGACTATAAGTTCTGTTGGTCTCTCCATTCGTATATACAACCATCCTATTGGCTCACACTACACGGGACATAATTACTCCACTGTACGTCGCTCATTACTGGCCGGCTCTCAACCAGTATTATGCCGAGCTAAAGGCGTCCCAATCAGATGTTCTTTCATGCCTTTAATAATGTACACTCCGTGCTGTTCACTTAAGTAACGCATACGTTGAGTGTTGATGACGTAATATTAAGTTGCAGAGAACTTTATGAACACTGCTGACGAAGTAATATATCATCGTCAGTTTGTTCAAACAATGCAGATGTCGTAATGTTACAGCAGACTCCGAACAACGCAGTTAAATTCAGGCGAAATAATGTTACGTCGGCAGCATCCCGAGTGTTAAGGCGCCCGTCTACCTGGCGCTTGAACTGCGTTGCAGAGTTTTCGAAATACACGTTTTTCAACGAAACTATTAAGCATGCGTCCAACGTGCTNGTCTGCTGCGTTAAGAGACAGGCCTGGTCACCTAGGACGTCGGTGAAGGGGCATCCTGACTGCGCTTCCCGTCTACGGAAAAGTCGTCGACAAGGCGGCCCCACCGTGATTTCGACGAGGGCACGGGCCCTTCACCGCAAGTGCAACGTCCGCTCACGACATTTCCCTGCCGGAAAATCACTTTGACGAGGTTTACACAATAAACAACTTCGGCAGTAAGCATTAATCCTTTGAGGAGTAGGCGCGGATACACTAGGGGCTACGATGATATAGTCATTTTTTTGCTCTTGATAATAAAATTCCCACTTTTATAGTTTTCCTTTTGCGCGGGAATTTTTCAGAATCTAAGTTAAAAAAAAATTTCAATTAGTTGACATTTTTATTTGTAAGAATAAAACTGTTATTGTTAATCATTTCTCAAACGAACACGACGTACTGTAAAGCGAGTTACCTATGTTGCAACAAATTAATAAGTACACAGTTAACGCGTCACTCCATTGGCTGACGACTAGCCAATAATAAACGTTGCTGAGTACATTAGCAGGTGTACGATGTAGCCAGGACCAATAGACCGATGGTAAGTGGAAATACAGAGACCAACACAACAGAAATTGCTGTAGTGGAAAACGTAGGCAGTTCACTTCAACCTTCTGGCAGTAAATCTGTGCCGTTGTCGAAAGGTTAACGGCTCCATAACGATTTTTTTACCTTTGAAGACAAAACTTGCATGGAAATGGTTCTAATTGTTTACTAGTTTTTATGATGTTCTTATAAGAACACTGCGAAACATCAGTCGCAATTTTGGTGAGCAAAGATGTAATCTCAGAATATGCAGATATGNGTTCTTATAAGAACACTGCGAAACATCAGTCGCAATTTTGGTGAGCAAAGATGTAATCTCAGAATATGCAGATATGAAATAGCCGCTTATTACGCGAACTCCAGCCACACACGCCAGCAAAATGGCGTCACTAGACAGCAACATGTCGGAACGCCATTCGCCAATCAGCGACTCGTAAATAACTGGCCAGCCGGCAGCTTAGCAGGTCCAGACTACCCGCCTTCCACCAAAACGAACCGGGTTCGATTCCCGGCGAGGTCGCTCCCAGGTTTCCGCAAGTGGGAATCGTGCTGAACGATGTCGCTCGTCGGCAGGTTTTTTTTTCTGGGAATTCCCGTTTTCCTCGCTCTTGCATTCCGGTGCTTCTCCATTCTCTCCTTAGTCCACCTTCTAGGGATCTCAATATCTCGATGTTAACAGCCGTCCAAATTCCTCCAGTCCACAGGCATTACGGAACACTGGATACAACTTTGAAGAACTACGGAAGGTAAATACAGCATGACAGTAAATTCAAGCTATGCGAACAAAGTTTTTGGAAAGGTGATACTAGCTGTAATTCTGTGGACTTGTAAATTTTTTTGGGCGGCAAAATACCTTACAAATATGGGCACGAAAATGTCACGTTTTGAACGACCTGTATCTTAGACTCCACGTCCCTATGTATTTTCGAGCCTCAGCTTTCTGTTAATTGACTGCTACCTCAGTATGTAGCTAGTTTAACCTCAGACCAGGTGGCACAGGGTTCGGAGCTTGCTTCATTGCAAGTCTGATATTGGCTCAGAGTTGATCTGGGGGTGTCTAATAAACGGTTCTCTAAATGCAAACACTTCATAAATGCACATGTGTTTGAAGTCTACCTTGTCCTATGTGATGTTATTCATGTCACATTTTGAAGCTATGGACATTTTTTGCGCCAACGCAACAAACAAAAAATGTCCATAGCTTCAAAGCACCCGCGCACCAAAGACGACGCCAGCTTTCCAACAAACCCAAAATGTGAAGTGAATAACGGCACACCTAAAACGAATTCAAATATTAATGAAAATAATAATTTGTATATTCTATTTCTTTACGGGGTTCCCGTGTAAATAAGTTATAATCTATGTAGTAGTTTTGAAATTTGTAGGAGGTTTTTGTACTCAATTGCACAATTATTCTGTTTTTATGTCCATTGTGGTTACGTGTTTTTTTTTTTATTTTGTAAATCATATTAATGGGGAATATTTTATAAAAGAACATTTTAGGCCACAAATATATATCTGAAATCAACAAAAATAATTACACCAAACTATAAAAATCCCTACACACTTTTCACTGCTTCTACATGTCCTGTGTTGTTAAAGTGGAGGGAGACTTTTGTCTCTCATTAGTTAATTAAATTTTCCACTGAAAGAAGGAGAGACGAAGATGCTGTTCCATGTGTCGGAAACCTTTTGGCACAACATGAAAACGAATGGCTCCACAGCCAACAATTTAATCTACTTAGTTTTTATTAGATCACGGCAACAATTACTGTAGCGTCAAAATTTCTGTGGTCAAATTCTCTTGCATGTAAGGAAAGCAAATAACACCAAGAGAAAATTACCTGAAAAATGCATGGGGAAATTTCATGGCATCTAACGAATTGTCATTGGAAAGTTATTAATTTTACTGCTAAATTACAGAGTAGAAAATAAACAGAGACGAATAGGCGTGGCGGTTCCTTTGATGTGGGCGTACCCGTTCGTTGATTGGTTGTGCGAAGCTCTGGGAACGAGCCTTGTATCTGATGTATCACCGCGCGCTGCGATAGGTTCCCTGCTGGCCGGGGTGCCGGCTGGCAAGTTAGTTACCAGGCACTGATTTTTTCGACGTATGGTCTGGTCAGTGACGCCATTTTGCTGGCGTGTGCGGCTGAAGTGTTGCAAACCGTTTAATTTTTTTTATTGGTACTGTACTTGCGTCGAGCGACCAATGAACAACGGGCTGCATGTTCATTGGTGACAGAATTAACCATTCTTTAATGAGTGATGAAAAAACTTCAACGAATCACATTTCTCTCAAAGAAGACGCTTGGAAAACCAGCCACTGACTCCTTGTGTACAGTGCCGACCATATACATCCTTCATGTGCAACACGCCCTTGAACGTGGACAGGGGAACTGAACTGGTTGATTACTGTGCGGCCGAATCACGACCGAACAACCGGGATGATGAAGCAAATGCACAAACGTGGAACCCACAAATGCGTAACGCTTAAATGCGAACTGTGGCCGATTGGCCCGGAAGAAGTGGCGGAATTTCAGGACGTCTGTTCATCATGTCGAACGTTCACCAGCGCGTTCTGTCACGACGAACTCACAATTAAGTTTCCCTCGCTTACACGCCCGCGAAAGTTTTCGCACGACGCTATCACGTACCGGAAATAAGTTTTCTCTCGTGGGATGGCGCCGTTTACTCCGGCAACCTGGCTTCATCACGGAAACCGGTCGCCGTCATTCATAATATTTCCGCTGTCATCACGAGGAATACACGCTGCATCCCTCTCTCTTCCCAGACCCAGCTCTTGGTTATAACGTCTTCTTTCTTGGCCTGGCCTTTGACTACGGAGTAGGAAAATACACAGACACGAAATGACTTCGCTTTCTTTCATCCTCGCATTAAATTGTGTAAATTTGTGTAAATCTGGTGTTGCAGACAAGAAACTTTTTCATGCGTGTTGTACTTAAGCTAGCAAATAACTTGTTTCGTTATCGCGACTAATAAGGTGTAAGCTTTGTGTTGGGTGATCAGATAAGTGAAATGAACAAGTTATAACGTAGGGCAGTAACACGGTTTACGAGTCACTCATCCCCAGGAAATATCATTTATCACTGGGTCTCACGGAGTACAGCACTGATCAAATATAACCTTTCCTGTGCGACATGTAGAGAACTGTCTACAATGGACGTGAAATGGTCAATAACGGAATATCGGAGCGCGTGTAACTGACTTGCTGGTGTTCGAGTTGTCGACACTACCCGCCGGGTACATATGACGAGAGTGCGGCAAGTCTTCTTGACCTCGGGCCGGCGTGACCTCTGGAGTTCGCGTATTCTAGTTCACGACCACGCCTCGCTCTTGACTTGTGTGGGAAGCGCCCCGCTGAGCCCAGTTAGTGTCGTGACCTCGAGACCACGGTGGAAAAAGGTCAAGTGACTGGTCCTTGATGACCGCGTTCTCACTCTGGGGTCATCTCCAGTCGTGGGTGTGGCTTCAAGTTTCTCCACAGCACCAAGATATCGGGAACCGCTTGCAAACTTTCCTCTGGTTTTCACGGGTGAACTCATGTCTACACTATGTAGGCAATAGGTGCTTATAAGTTTGGGAGAAAAAAATTTCTATACCTACTTTTGTGTTTGGAATTTTTTTTCACTTTAGCATAGTCATGATTTTTTTTCAAATGTTAATTACAAAAGCATTTACTTCACCGTAGACAGTCTATATAAATCTTTCCTAGTCATGATTGATGTACCGCAATTCGATAAACTTTGATGGCTTTAAGTAATAATAGCAGCGATATCCTAATACCTTGTATGATAATTTCTGGTTCTACTTTTATTCTTTGTTATCATCAACACAATTCGCGTGCAGTGTTTAAAGGGTATCAGTTTACGATTGCTTCCTTAGTTTGTCCCTGAACAGTGATTCTCGTCACTGAGGCATGCTTGTACGTCTGTAAAAACGAGACAGCGATTCCGTTAAACAAGATTTTGAATAAGCACGTAGACACTTTCTAAATTAAAGAAAAAAAATCTTTTGATTTAAGTGAGAAATGGGAAAAACACTTATCCGTTGTAGTTATGAGTTGAATAATATGTGT
>NQII01004063.1:181875-224707 GCA_002778355.1 Clitarchus hookeri | reverse complement strand
CGTGTACCGGAATTTTCCACCTGCCTGTGGTACCACGTGCCGTCTAGAAGGCGCCTAGCGAAGTGCGCGAGGCGGTGTGGTTTGAGGGGGGGATGGATGTGAGCCAACGGCGTTACCTAATCCCTAAACCGGCATGCGACACGGTGTAGCAGTTTTTTGGCTCTTCAGTGTATATTATCCTTGCTAAAGTAACATCACCTCCTTCAGGAACAACCCCCTACCTATATATTATGAGACTGAAATCCTTCTCCGTCAGCACGACTAATTGCATATACCTCCCCTTCGTAAAACCTACCTTGTCACCCTATTCACACTGAGCTCGTGAGACGGTCGATCTTGCATGGGTAGACCCGCGAGGCAGGAGGCTGTACTTGACAAATAAGTGTATAATTGTGCAGTGATCTGACATCTAGGATTCAGTATTACAAAAATTAATAATTAATTTTATTTTAGTTATTTTTATTTAATATTTGCGAAATTCCCACAATTTTTAACATATATTATTATGTACCGAACATGTATTTTTAATGCAAAATCGGTTTATAAATTTGAATACGGAAGTTTTCGCTTTCCTATTACATCTGTAAACATTCGAAAAGAAAAGGAGTTTTTTCAGGAAGTTCCTTGAATCGACCCCACAACCAACTATGTTCATGACACACACACTCTAAACATTACACTACACAATTGAGAAACGATGGAAGAATATTAAATGAGATATAATAACCGTCCAAACGAACTCTTAGCATTTGTTCACACAAATACTAAACTTTTTATGTATTAAAAATAACCTTATATATTGTAAATTATGTATATTTGAAGTTTTCTTACACCAGCGCATTTATGGATCAGAGTATGTTCACGATCACGATTATTCCGAGCTAGGTTTATAAAAAAAAAATTTATATATTTTTGTTTGATATTTATTATATTTAGCAATTAAAAAACTCTTTACAGGCAAAGGCATATCAATTGACGTATCATGGACCCCGTCATTTTTAGTCAGATCTGAATGACAACAGATTATATGCCTATGCCCAGAAGCACATTTAATTATTTATTTTAAATTATTAGGCAGAAAATTTGGAGCTATTCATGCCAGTTTACGGTGTAGCAACTACATTTTCGCAAGTCGTGTTATAACAGGGTAGCTATGAGATTTCAGCTTCTACGAATTTTATAGGCGTTGTTTCATACTATAATTTACGAACTGTTAAGGCCAGTCTCGTAAAAATTCAGTTTACAAACATCAATTCTAGTCCCGAGGATGTATGTATGGATAAGTCCTATAGACATTTATTGGCATAGTAGCCAGCTAAATTAAAAAAATATATTAAATCATTGTATCTTTTTAACATCGGTTTTGATATATAGAAGCGTGGTTTATAGATAGGTTAAAATAAAAAATAGAATAACCAAGTTTAATTTTTAAATGTATTTCTTAAAACATTGTAAATTTTTACACAAACATTTAAAAATTATTTATGTTCCTTCACGAAAAGTGCACGCCCTTACAACACACTTTATCTGTAGTCTATAAACAAGAAACCAATTTTTTTTACACTAGTAAACATTGTGTCGTCGTGCAGTGAGCTCGAAGGCGAAGTCTTTGAAGCATGAGCGACACCGATATGCTCTCGGCAGTGCTGGAATTGATGCATTGGTGGTTCCTAATGAATCGGCTGTCATTACAACAGAAGGAAAAGGAATCAGAAATTGCAGTGCCTTCATGGAAAGTGATGCTGCGCCCGGTAATGAGCTGATGGGCTCATTATTAATACCCGTAGAGGATGATGGTAGCAGAGGGGCCATAGCATTGAAATTATATTACTACCGTTTGTTACACCGCCAATGGAAAATCACTCTTGACGAACTNGCAGAGGGGCCATAGCATTGAAATTATATTACTACCGTTTGTTACACCGCCAATGGAAAATCACTCTTGACGAACTGATGCCGAAGCATCGATGCAGCCAATGGTTCAAATTTGCATAACTTTAATTGTTTACAGAAAGTGTCGTTGTGGTAAAACAGCTATTCATACTCTAAGCACATATATTTAATGATGATGTAATTGCAGCCATAAATTTCATGCCTCCGTGCGGCATGTTGGTGCGAAAATACTTTGTCGCAGTAGCTGCAGCGATAAATTTTCTCTGGTGGAGTTGATAAGCTGATGACCTAACATCTGCCAAGGACGATGCATCCAAAGAACCAGATCGTACATAAGAAGAAACTGGTGTGTTAGTTCGTCCGAAGGTGTGGTAGACTCCATCGAAAATGGTAAAGACATCACAACCGAAGTAGTCGATGGTACCGTACCAACTTACGTCGATGGTGCTACTGCTTCTGCTAGACTCACGACCGACATAAATATAATTATTTTGCCATCGCACAAACCCCCCTCCTCCCCCCTTCAACCACACTTCCACGGCAGTGATCACTAAAGTGCAATAGGAACACAAGTTTTCAGCATCTACCACCAGAGTCTCCAGCCATCTGCTGCCACGTCTTTTACATGCTCGAGCCCTNAGGAACACAAGTTTTCAGCATCTACCACCAGAGTCTCCAGCCATCTGCTGCCACGTCTTTTACATGCTCGAGCCCTTGCTTAAACTTTAAAGTATATTTGTCTTAATTTTTGTCATCACTAAGCAGCAAATGTTTGCACGCTGTCTTGGAGGATAGAAAATAATTTCGGTGGTTATGATGAATGGGAGGCTATGCTTGATTGTAGCCCTAGACATGGAAAACAAACTCGCCTTTCAGTCCAAAGAGTTCGTGCTAAATTATGCACACCATGAAGTTCGGTATGTGTACAAGAGACTNCCAAACTCGCCTTTCAGTCCAAAGAGTTCGTGCTAAATTATGCACACCATGAAGTTCGGTATGTGTACAAGAGACTACAGACATGCCTGTATCAGGAGGAAGATATATGCGACTGCCTACTATAAAGAGTGCTTCGAGAGCTGTAAAAGTTCAGTTATGACACACCACATTCCTGCAGCTGGTCCAAGGCATGGCATCATGTAGTAGCAGCTGCCCTCGTCACTACCTTCATAGCCCACAAAACTACATCAACCACTGCAAAGACAGACTTGGAGTTCTTCCACATCGAGAAATAAGATGTCACAGCACAGTGAAAAATATGAACGACTATACAGACCAGGCGACTGATAACCTAATGCAGCTGATCTCATCACATCTTCATCCCATCATCAGCCCCACCTGGCACCGGCTCATCTCGGAAACATGCGACAATTGGCTTCCAGCATCCGAGGGCACCACACAAACCATCATTGGCACCAGCAGTTGGTTAATACCTGTCACAGCTACTCCCATCGCACCACCACCATGACCTATGAAGCATGATGTGTTGTACACCAGCTCCTTCGAGTCAGATATAGTAAAATGTTATCCTTATGCTATCCCTGGTTAAGGCTAGTGAAGTACTAGCAGGGCGACTAACAGGGGATACCTATTAATCCAATATAGCAGTCCCATGATTGGGTTACATAAAGTGTATTACATTGTAATCGGATTCTCCATGAAAAGACGAGTCCAGTGATATGTAACACAGTATACTCATTTATGCCTTCGAATTTTTCAATTATCAAATAAATGTTATAAAAATTTTTATAAATACGTTTTATTTGCTCATCAGTGTGGCTGACATTTAAAAAATTTCTGAGGAATAAAATTTTTTTTAAATAAATAAATTAAATTGGATTATCAGTTTGGGTGACTTTTTAACAACATTTGAGAATGTTCAGTCAAATTGTGNTAAATAAATAAATTAAATTGGATTATCAGTTTGGGTGACTTTTTAACAACATTTGAGAATGTTCAGTCAAATTGTGGAGCAAGTACTTTTTTCCCAATTGTTTTTTGGAAATTATGGGTTGGGGAAGAAAAAGAAATTTTGGGGACGAAATAAGCATTTTCGAAAGCCAAACAGGTCATTTTGGGGGGAAATAGGAAATTTTTAATCATCAAGTAGCCATACTGTGAATAAATCAAAGATGACGGATGGCTCCTTGGCCCCTAAGCCAGCAGATATTCCCCCANATCAAGTAGCCATACTGTGAATAAATCAAAGATGACGGATGGCTCCTTGGCCCCTAAGCCAGCAGATATTCCCCCATATAGGCTAGAGCACCTTTTTACTCATAAGAAAAATTAAATAAAAATAGATTTAATGGGATTTTTTTGCTTTGCTATCATGTAAAATACAAAGAATTCATGTAAGGTAGAATGCAGCAACACACAACCTTTATATAACCACACAAGTCGCAGAAGCAGCACGATGACTGTCGACACATACAGCTGTACTTGTCTCAAATTGACCGTCTGTTGCATTGTCACTGCAACTTTAACCTAGCTCCTCTTTGATCGAAGACTCAACGACTTCTGTCTTGAAAATATCCAGCTCGAAAGCAGCAGCACTGACATCAGGCTCATCAACAGCAGNAAAGACTCAACGACTTCTGTCTTGAAAATATCCAGCTCGAAAGCAGCAGCACTGACATCAGGCTCATCAACAGCAGGACCAATGGTGGCAGGGCTGGTATAGACTGCCTTAGGATTATATAATGCTGTTCATCGGTGGCATCGCCGAGAAGGTGCCGGCTGGAATACGGAGCTGCATGCACGTCAATTTTTATCCCGCAGCATAATCGGTATTGGGATGGCTCACTAGTATATGGTGTCGAAGACGTATCTTCTGATTTCTAGTCATCTAGCTCAGATTTTCAACATTCTCGACTGGTGACTGCGAGGTCTGTTCAGTGCAGTATGTAGGAAATAAATATTTGCTGAATGCATGCGAAAGACAGCAAACTTTCAAGGCTGGAAAAGCCGATTAGTCGCTAGCTTGATTCACACTATATAGATATGTGCAAAAATCTCTTGTGCTGCATGCAGCTGCCATNAAGCCGATTAGTCGCTAGCTTGATTCACACTATATAGATATGTGCAAACATCTCTTGTGCTGCATGCAGCTGCCATTGAAATGACCACATATGTGCATAGTTTGCCAACATCCCAGTAACTCTGTTGGATGGGGCAGTCACTGCATATTGCATTCGCGAAAATGGTCGCAAGGTATAATGTGTACATATTTGATCAGTCTCTGGTAGTTGATCGATGATGGAAATAAGTTCATGCAACTGAGTGTATACTACAGGAAGGACCAGCAGAACTGAATGCTTGAGTCTAGTTCGCTGATTCCGTGTCTGGTAATGGAGCATCGAGGATTTGGACACACACTTGTGAGAGAGATAATAGTCCTTCCATGTGCAGTTCAATTCATAGTCTGACCTGTATTAAATTTAATGATGTAGCTAATTGTACATTTTAACGAGTTTGCCAAATGAAGAGCAGCAATACTCGGCCTGCAAGTTGACGACTTCCAAATATTCTTTACTCAGTTCACCAAATATTTCTTCTGTTCAGACCCCACAATGTAATTTGAAGATTTCGATTAATGCATTAGTATATCACATAGAACATTTCATATTTGGTAATCTGATATCTGACCTTCGTTCCACACCATGCTATGGTAGTACTTGGTCAACCAGTCATTAATCTTCTTGTACTTCTTTTCTAGACTTTTCATTGGCAAGAGTCTGAAGGACTACATTTATGCCTTGCCATTATCTTTATATTATCTATATGGGTCATGGAGATCTCCTTGACATGCACCCTTATTGTTTCAAGAAACTGACTATGCTCAAAGGCCACTAAACATATATTATGTGGGAACCATTCTACTTGTGANTCCGTGTCTGGTAATGGAGCATCGATGATTCACCACAGTACTCATGACAGTTTCTTCAAAACTTATGCTAGGAAGGAATATTTCCACATGTGGTGAATTTTGGTCATGTACTTGATTACATTCGAACTAATATGGTCGTCCTGTTTACTTTCGTTGAAATCCACATGTGAGGCCATACTCTTAAAAGTAACTGGACTCAATATTAGGAACTGAGCATACCTGGTGCATGCATCTTTGAAATTTCCATACATTTGATATGCCATCAGATATTCTCAATTTTTTAAATTCAGGCTTGTGTCCACATATGGGTGGCATTCGCAATTCAAAATTACTTTCACATTTTGTATGTGATGATTGTCAAACTGCAAATGACTTGTCACATTGTGCAGTTTTTAAGTGTTATCTCGGCAATAATGTACATCCATTTATCAGTATCTAATGCTGGAATCTACTACTATTATTTATTGTAAGTCACTACATGTCACGAGATGAAATATACATAAATGTTTTCGACATCTTCCACATTCCTTACCAGCTTGATATATTCGACAGCATTTAACTTAATGCAATGCAGCATCTATTAAATGGACTGTAACTTCAGTCCCATGTTTTCCTGTATATATTTCGTACCCATTATGCCATCTATGTGAACATTGGCTATAAGACGCACCATTTTTTGCTTCGAAATAACGATAATGCTTTTGTAGTCTTCAGTAAAGTCTAGCAGCTCCACTATTAGGACGCACATACAATCTGCCTTCCTCATACACAGGATCATTTTGTTGCCATCTATTTCGCAGCATGCCATCGTGGCTGTGGATAGTTTGCATGGCATGAAAAAGAGTAAGTTTTTGATTGTTTTTGCCAACTTATTTTGTCTGGTTCACTTCGAAACGATCTGAACATGCTGCTACCAAGAATGATCATTCATCAAGTGTGCAACAAAAAGTAATTAACACTGAATGCGTCGAAAAAATGAAATATAATCTGAAAAGCCTGGATGGTTCCATAAGACTAACATTCAATGCATCACACAGCAGATACATATAAGACAAATGTAGCCAACATCTTGACAGAATCGAAATATGTTTGTTGGAAACTCTGGACTGAACACACGAGTGCGAAGGCAGCCAATTTATTTAGTGTGAGGCCCGATGTCGTCACTGACCAGCATCGAGCGATACAGTATGTTCACTCGGCGTGCTTGCTCATCAAGAGAGCCAGACTTTCAGGTAATCTGACACGTGGGGAAATTTTGAGCCCATTATGTATCGCTCAAATGTACTTAGAGAGTCTGATGAAGCACTGCAAGTCGTGAAAACAGAAATTGGCGATAATCTGAAGCTATGAAGAGGTGTAAATATGACTATGTGCGTACAGGGCAAGAAGATGGGCTGAATGTATAAATTAAACACAAAAAAAATACAGGGGAGAGTCCTCGATCCCAGAGCTCTAGTTCGCTAGTAGCTACAATTCTCCACATATTGCATTAATTATATAGCATACAGTGCATACGGGTATAGTGATAAATGTTTCCTTGTTACGAAATAGGTTTCACACTGTAAATGGTTATTCAAGTAGAGAAAACTAGACACATGCCATTCCTGGTAATTACGAATTGGTATTTTGTAAGGATACAAGGGAGTATATGGAATCTGAGATGCTGGAATATTAGATATTCGTCAATATCATTCATGCAGTATACCTAGATAAATATTCCAAAACCTTGTTTGTAAAGACGAGGGTTATGATAAAAATAAACATTCACGCAGAACTATTCGTTTGACTAGTACTGAAAAGTCACGGAGATTTAATGTGGATACCACGATTGCACAATCGGCTTGAGTCAGGCTTGAATCAAACATGTCAGTACAAGCCTGTAAGCTTGAATTAAGCTTGCTAAGCCAGACAACAAAATTTCATCGAGCTTGAATCAAGCTTACCGGTATCCACACTTCAAGCTTGTAGCAAACTTGATAGTAAAACTTGCTTTGGAAACTTACAAACATAATTAAAGCAATTTACAAGCTTGCCATTAGCAAGTATGTGACATTCATGAGAAATTTGGCTTGNAGGGTTATGATAAAAATCAACATTCACGCAGAACTATTCGTTTGACTAGTACTGAAAAGTCACGGAGATTTAATGTGTATACCACGATTGCACAATCGGCTTGAGTCAGGCTTGAATCAAACATGCCAGTACAAGCCTGTAAGCTTGAATTAAGCTTCCTAAGCCAGACAACAAATTTTCATCGAGCTTGAATCAAGCTTACCGGTATCCACACTTCAAGCTTGTAGCAAACTTGATAGTAAAACTTGCTTTGGAAACTTACAAACATAATTAAAGCAATTTACAAGCTTGCCATTAGCAAGTATGTGACATTCATGAGAAATTTGGCTTCAATAAAGCTTGAATCACACATGATATGGCAAGGTTGCTCGGCAAGGCAAATTCAAGTGAAATTGCAGGCTTGCCANCAATAAAGCTTGAATCACACATGATATGGCAAGGTTGCTCGGCAAGGCAAATTCAAGTGAAATTGCAGGCTTGCCACAAAATTACATGGTATCTAGGTAAAGATGACAAGGACAATGACTACATGTTCTGGAGCGACCCGAACAAGTTCTTCGATAGGCTAAGTAAGACCTCTGTTCACATTGCAATTGTTTGGAAATTACTCGTACACCGGTGAGATAATGTCTATCATCGAAGAACTGAACGAAGGAGGCTTCATAAAATGACTCGATTGGGAATCGCCTGTAAACTGCTTGCATCCGCGAGCTACACTTACCCTTGAAGCAAAGTTAAGATGAGTGGGATGAACGATCAGTTTCAAGCGAACACATCGGGATGATATCGTTAACTCGGGTCAACCATTATTCAAAAACATTATGACTATCACCAATGTGTATAACATATTTTTCTGAACCAAACCTATCAAGACAGAGAATGTAGTTCAGTGTCACTAAGGCGATGACATACATATACATTTAATGAAAATTGCATCCCAACCAATCTGCAAACAGAATTGGCCACGGAATTCAAAGCATTGACGGATAAATATATAATCAATCATTATTTATCGTAAAGCAATCTCAAAAAACTTTACTTTCAGATTTTCAATAACACAATGATGGGGNTATAATCAATCATTATTTATCGTAAAGCAATCTCAAAAAACTTTACTTTCAGATTTTCAATAACACAATGATGGGGAAAAATGTGGAGACATATCTCGGCAAATGGAAAATAAATATGGTTGGATCTACTGCCGAAACTCGCTCGCGGATATAGCCTTATGCTAATTATTTATCATGCACATGACACCTGAATAAATTAAGGAAACTCCATGAATCGAGTGTTATACTGCAACCTGAATAGAAGGGATCCCTATAAGCATAAAGACAACATTTATGACCTGGCGTATANCATCGAGTGTTATACTGCAACCTGAATAGAAGGGATCCCTATAAGCATAAAGACAACATTTATGACCTGGCGTATATTTCCAAACAGAAGGATGTATTCGAAAATGTTTGCGATTCGAGGCCCTAAACTTTTCCATGTGATGTGGACAGTAAAATATTTTTGGTGCTTTTACAAAACATTGTATGGAAACTAGTTGCCAAAAATATTCTACGTAACAATACAAAAAAATCTTTGTAATCTTTGCAAGAAATNACATTGTATGGAAACTAGTTGCCAAAAATATTCTACGTAACAATACAAAAAAATCTTTGTAATCTTTGCAAGAAATTACTTCAAAAGTGTAGAGGATATAATCAGTATTTGTACGAAAAAAAATACTGTAACCTACTGATGGATATCCGGTAGTATTACAACAATATGTGTAGTAATTCTCAAATTATTTTCCTGCAAAAATCACAGGCTATTATATGGACTTCTACAAAATAATTTGTCTACTTGATGATACACATTAATTTNTTTTCCTGCAAAAATCACAGGCTATTATATGGACTTCTACAAAATAATTTGTCTACTTGATGATACACATTAATTTGTGTGGTATGAAGATTAAAGAACTGGCTGGACTGCACGATACACATTTTATGCGGTCCTGTAGNTACACATTAATTTGTGTGGTATGAAGATTAAAGAACTGGCTGGACTGCACGATACACATTTTATGCGGTCCTGTAGGTCATGCACCAACCCAACTACGATTTTGAAAACTCCCATTGAAGTGACAAGAATCGAACCTGGAACCTCTACGTTTGAAGCAAGTACACTAACTACTCAGTTACAGATGCACCCATACAGTGTTTTATTTTAATATGTTATATGTCATTCAATAATTTAATTACGTGTAAATATGCCAAATTTCACCATCAAAAGAGAGCAGTATATATTTACGGAGCTCACGGCAAAATTGTGATTAGTCTTACATTTAATTACAAGGAGTACCTATATTAGTCCCACATAAAAAAAGAGCCTACATTGTATCTATATTAGAAAATGAATGCTACCGAAAACTTTTGAAAATTTTGGAGAGTTTTTGTTTTCCTAATCACTGCTTTCTGTTAATAATTATTTCACTAATAATATTTTATACAAACGAAGCTATAAGAAACCACGTGAATATGCTCGTATGTATTTTGCAACAAACTTTTTACGTTTAGCTTTCTAGAGAAACGTTGAACGAATACAAAATATGCATTAAGAAATAATTATTAACATTTCTTTAAATATTTAAAAGAAAAGTACACATTTGTACTCTCGCAGCTAACATACATTGGAGAGCAAAAAAACTGGTATGAGCGTGCGTATGAAAATAACGGAGGTATGGAACCAATCAGAGTAACGCGATGCGGTAGGCAGCTCCTATATAAGACAACAAGCTTCTGGCAAAGTTGCTAGATCAGTTACTGCTGCTACAATGGCAGGTTATCAAGATTTAAGTGAGTTTGAACGTAGTGTTATAGTCGGCGCACGAGAGATGGGACATAGCATCTCCAAGGTAGTGATAAAATTTGGATTTTCGCGTACAACCATTTCACGAGTGTACCTTGAATAACCGGGAATCCGGTAGAACATCAAATCTTTGACATAGATGCGGCCGGAAAAAACATCGTGAACGAACGGGCAAACGACGATTGGCGAGAATCATTAAACGTGACAGACGTGCAACTCTTTCTAAAAATGGCGCAGACTTCAATGCTGGGGCATCAACAAGTTCCAGCGTGCGAACTTTTCAATGGACCATCATTGATATGGGCTTTCGGATCCAAAGGCCGACTCGTGTACCGTTGTTGACTGCACGACACAAAGCTCTACGCCTCGCCTGGGCACGCCATCACCGCCATTGGACTGTTGATAACTGGAAACACGTTGCCTGGTCTGACCAGTCTCNCGCCTCGCCTGGGCACGCCATCACCGCCATTGGACTGTTGATAACTGGAAACACGTTGCCTGGTCTGACCAGTCTCATTTCCAATTGTATCGGGCGGATGGACGTGTACGGGTATGGAGACATCCTCATGAAAATATGGACCCTACATGTTAACAGGGGACTGTTCAAGTTGGTGGAGGTTCTGTCATGGTATAGGGTGTGTGCAGTTGGCGTGAAATGGGACCCCTGATACGTCTAGATACGACTCTGACAGGTGACAGATACGTAAGCATCCTGTCCGATCACCTGCACCCATTCATGTCCATTGTGTATTCCGGCGGACGTGGACAATTCCAGCAGAACAATGTGACACCCCACACGTCGAGAGTTGCTACCGAGTGGCTCCAGGAACCCTCTTCTGACTTCAAACACTTCCATTGGCCACCTTAATCACCAGGCATGAACATTATTGAGCATATCTGGGATGCCTTGCAACGTGCTGTTCAGAAGAGATCTCCACCGCCTCGCACTCCTATGGATTTGTGGACTGCCCTGTAGGATTCATGGTGTGAATTGCCTCCTGCATACCTTCAGACATTAGTCGTGTCCATGCCACGTCGTTTTGCGGCACTTCTGCGTGCTCGCGGAGGCCCTACGATATTAGGCAGGTGTACCAGTTTTTTTTTGGCTCTTCGGTGTAACATGCATTTCCAAAATCTGGGCTGTACTGTTACAAAATTAATGTTGCAAACCCACTACTTGGGGGAACACATATTTTTCAAACATGTCAAAATGGACTTTGCCCTGCCATCCAAGGAAAGGAGTAGCCTTCACTATAAGTGTATTCTCGGAAGTTACGACTCATCAGCCCTTAGCACACATCTTAACTTCTAATTATGTGATGGTATCAGCAGTTTACTGCATATAAGTATTTCTGCAAGAATTTGTATATATCGGTACAGCTGTTGCTATTTTAAATGTACAAATTCAACAGGTTTACAAGATTTTATATTATTTTAAATGTATACATTTTTCATTGAAATTTTCTATATATATAAACACATATATACACATACACACATGATAAGAAATTCATTTTCGCGACATTTTATTTCACTATGTTCAAACATTGGTATGCTTATTTTTCTGTGGAACCCTGCTCGAGCCAGGTAGGCTATTCTCGGAATGTGTGGAATTTACAGAATTTAAGAGTGTCACACGGCCGTTTGCAATATATTTATAATAACACAATCATATGTCGCTATTCACACAAATGCTGTTCTTGCAAATGAAAAAACACAGTATATTTACAAAATATAACTTTGCAAATATACAAAATTTTGTAATTATACAAGAAGTTGTCAGTTATATTTACAAAAAATATTTACTGTGTGTACATTAGACTACATACACAAGACCCACTCACTTCCTTATAGAAGACGACACCTTTTCGTCTTCTCTTCTATAAGGAGGAGTTCTAGACTACGAGGATTTCTGATGAGCATATGGTCTAGAAGGTTCTGCAACCACTAAATGGTTGTTCGTACATAAAGTGGTGATGTTTTCTGGTCTGTTAAAATTTCTAAGTCACCAATGCAGACATAGAGGAGTGAACTCGGCGAAAAAATATTATTTGGTCAATAAAAAGGTGACGAGGATCCATAACGACACACTACACTCGCCAGTTAGGAGTTACAGCCATGGGCTTGAAGGCATATATCCCACTGCATCGCATGCCAGCGTATGCATTTCTCAAAGAAATACTTAGGCTGTGAGAGCAATCAATCCATTACATCATCTTTCACCACAATCTCCGAGGCAAACCTCCATCATTTCAGATGCTTTTTGAGGTGCCAAACACATTATGTCACAGGATGACAGGCTCGGACTTTAAGGCGGATGTTCAAGTATTTACCAGTGAAATTTAGAGCGAAGAGTTTTTGTTTGCTGGGACACATGTGGTTTGGCATTATCGAGAAACAGCACAACACTAAGGCTCCACATTCCAGGATGTTTGTTGTTTGTGGCATTTGCAGACATTGCAAAGTCGCGCAGCATGCCTGACTGTCCTCTAGCTTTATGTCAAAGGAACTCTAATGAGTACACTTCGTTTACCCTAAAAGCGAATCGCCTAGTTCCGTTTGTCCTACTGCGTTAATCTTAAATGCATTTAGCTTAACTGCGTTTCGCCTAATATCGTTAGTCTTAAATCTCTTTACCATAATTTCGTTTAGTCTAACTGCGTTTGTCCTAACTGCGTTTAGCCTTACTTCGTTTACCCTAAAATGTAAATTTTCGAAGATCCTTGAAGGAAACTGGACGTTTCCTAACGACGTTTGGCTTAATTTCGTTTCGCCTAACTTCCTTTAGCCTAACCGCATTTATCCTAGAATCTGAAACTTGCATTTCGCCTAATGTACGATACTGGACTACCTCCACACAAATACTACCATTTGTAGCATAGAAGAGACTTAGTGGAAATAACCACAAGTTTGCCACAATATAAAGCTCCGAGGATCTAGTTATGTAGGTGTATCCCATATGTAAAGTAGAAGCAAAAAGGCCGAGCCAAAATTCGTACCCAGCACCCTCACACACATAAAAATAATAATAAATATTAGTACATACAGCAATAGATAATTTAATATTATAAAAACAGTTAAAAATAAGCGAGTGCCTAAATATGGCACACACTTCCTCCCTTAAACGAGGCCATGGGATTCCATGTTTGGCAAACACTGACACAAACACACACACTAAAAATTTACAAACTACAGTTTAACAAAAAGCAATAACCCAATAAAATTATTAACAATCAGTAGAAGTTGAAGTAGTATGCAAAGGAACCATTACACATCCTTCTAGCACAAGAACGGGCCGATCAGAAAGTGGGGGACTTGCGTTGACACAAAATTTGAGTTTCAACCAAAAATGCATAACAAGCAGGAAACAGAAACAGCAATACAAGATACAATAATGGAAATGAGATTTAGGTTGACTGGAGGTGGTGTAGGATGAGGGCGAAGGAGACGCAGTACATCTTGAAAGTTGGTTCCCTGAGGGTGGTAAGTCGAAAGAGTGTCCAATTCCTTAACAAATGAGTCATTCAGGATAAGGTTAGGGAATGGAGAAAAATTTGCGTGAGAGGATTTACTACTAGTTTAGGGAAGTGGATGACAGGCAGGGATAGGCGATAGCGAAGAGCAGAATTCACAGAACCAAAAGTCTTGAAAAAGGGACTCATAACGTCACAATGTGATGAATTGTTTATTAAACCAGTACCTGACAAAGCAAGGGTAAAAGGGGAAAAGGTTTCTGTAGTAGACCTGCACAAGAAAGTAACATCAATTGTACCATTAGAAGCAAATAACCAACGAGGACTAGTTTTACGTTTAAAGGGAAGTTGTAAACTGATAACATATTTATCACAAAATTCAAAATATGATTTCCCGGTAAGAAGGTTAAATTCACAGTTTGTCTACATGTGCGTCAAATAAAGGGAAAGCAGCTGGACATAGGGTAATGCCGTGAGTGTTACAGCTCATACGAGAATCAGTAAAATGCTTAGGATCCAAACTAATAATCAATTATTCCTGAACATGGAGTAACAATAATATTTTAATTTAGAATACAAAAAGGGAACGAGGAAAACATTATATATTTTAAACAAACTATACTTATTGTCCAAGGGCGACCATAAAACCTATATAAATTTTCATGTAAAACAGGTGCTATCGTGTAAAGTAGCAAAGTAATGAGCTGTCGAACATGATTTAGAATGTTCAAAAATGAATCAGCACTTAACCAGGTTGTACTTAAATTGCAGTTTACACTAGTTTCAATTGCATGACGCAAATAAAAAATATACAGTCTGGCTTTTAGTGAGAGCTTCACTGACACGGAGTAGTATACCATTTAAATCAATCCTGAAACTCAAGATTAGTCCATCACGGTTGTAATGTAAGGCAAAAGACAGGTTATGATACAAAGCATTATAGTGATCAATATGCAACTGAATTAATTTCTTGATATACTCAGTGTTATTTATAATTCTGTCTTCCAAAATCTTGATAATAATGATTTAATTANATGAATTAATTTCTTGATATACTCAGTGTTATTTATAATTCTGTCTTCCAAAATCTTGATAATAATGATTTAATTAGCCACATTAGTATAAATGTCATCCTGGGTGTTTGCCAGAGAGATTAGGCGACGTTCCAGAAGGGCTCAATCTACACTACCTAAAGTGCCAAAAACTGTTTTCAAAATTTTCCCTCCAAGACAAATTAGAGCACGCTTCGATCTGAATGGCAATAAAGAAGTTAAGGTTTCAGTTTCAGACGTAAATGCAAGAAAACTCTTTTGTATTGTACCACAGTAAAATTAAAATTTAGTTCGAATGAAGAGTTCTCACCAGGTAGCTTGTTGTCATTCTCACGCACTGACACAACTGTATTTATCGTGGTTTCAAGTTCTGGACACTGATCTTGCAGAGAAATCAAATCAAAATTCAACGCTACCGAGTAGGTATTGTCAGAAAACCAGACGTCATCATTAAGTTCGAAAACTACACCTTAATCCAGCAGTGTGATGGTGACCATTGAAAAGGCGAAGTTGGCCACATCCAGAACTATGATGCAGGGAAGGAACATAATACCTCAGTGTATATAAAACCCTAAAACAGACAACATGGTACATTAATGGAGTATACAGCTAGGAAATGAAAATTTCACCTGATAATAAATTTTCCTACAAATAATACCCAAGGAAACTATTACAATGGAATTGTCTCTAAGCAACTAACACAAACCAAAAACAACCCAATACAAGAGTGGAACACATCTCCAAACTAAATATTAACCACGTTGAATGAAAACCCAAAGAAAATCTAGTATTATCATCCATGGAAAACATTAAGTCAAAATTCCAATGTTGGGAGATTATTTTACAAAAGCACTCCAAATATAAATTTAATACACACACAACATTAGTTATTTTCTTATTTACCTAGTACCAATTTATTTTTGTAGTTTAGTGCGCAAACAGAAAGGACATTAAGAAGACTCGGGCCAGTGGGTGTTCAGTTCACGGTTAAACCAAGTCAAGGCCAAGAATAATAGCGGCTGGCCAGCCAAATAAACAAGAACATTTATTGAAAACAACCTACAGCTAGGGTCTGCCAATCCTAGATTTGTAGAACACAAAATTTTATTTAGAAAGTGGAGAATGAAGCCTTTTTAGCAGAGAGACGTGAGCTCCTGTAACATATTTTCTTGAACTCGGGTCAGCAAGACTAGTAGTGACTGGTGTTAGGAAATGTTGGATTTGGTAAGGAACAGTCCAACAATTACAAAATTTAGCCATTTTCTTGTCAACTGCTCTGCTAACAAGATGAACTTTACACAAATCTAAATCACCTATACGAAATGGATTGTCAATGTGATGTTTATCATACTTGATACGGCTCTTAAAATGAGCACGTTTTAAGTTTTTGAGAGCAGCTTCCCAGACCTGACGGATGTCTGTGGGATCATCCGGTAGAAAATCAATTAAGTGCCTCATATTGGACAAAGGGTTATTGGGCAAGAACTTGAAATCAAGATTAAAAGGATTTGTCTTATGAGACTCATGCTTGGCACAGTTGAAAGCCATTTGTAGCCAAGGAAGATTTTAGTCCCAATTAGAATGCTCCGTCGCATGAAAAGCAATGAGAGGTAAATTGAGGTTTCGGCTGAAACGCTCCGCATGAGAAGGTGTGGGATTATATGGAGACAATGTTATATGGCGAATGCCACAGGTAAAACACATGTCAAGAAATATTCTTGAAGTGAATTGGGAACCACTATCGGACACAGTTGAGATGAAGGCACGCCAAAGTTTTGGGATACACGGTTCTGTAGAGCACGAACAGTTGATATAGTATCAGCCTTTCTCATAGAAATCAACCACACAAGTTTAGAAAATGCATCGACACAAACTAATAATACATTATAACCTGACTTTCTTCTAGGAAATGGGCCAACAAAATCAATGAAAAGCCTTTGCATGGGGGCTTCAGCCACATCTGAAGAGAGAAACCCTAGGTGTGTTTTTTCAGCAGACAAAGCACACAATTTACAGCATCCATGCCATTCCAAATAAAATGCTTATGAATTGCCTGAATAGTTTTGTGTATGTTAAATGTGTACATAGAGGCTATTAATGATAATAGCAGAAAACCTTGGGTTTTAGATGAGTAGGCAACACAACACATTTTACATTGTCACATAAAAGACATTTGGCCAGAAAATATGGTTTCCGTTCAACACCAGATTTTAATTTTGTATTAATTTCACTCAGTTAATTATCCTTTTCTTGATGCTCCTTGATATTTGTAAATGCCAAAGGAAACTCTAATAAAACATTACAATTTGTAAGAACTTCAGATTAATGATTAAATTTGGAATCATCAAACACACGAGAGAGAGCATCAGCTACTACATTCTGTGATCCTTTAATATTTTGCACTCTAAATTTCAAATATGTGGTCTTAACGACCATACATTTTGAGAGTTTATGATTCCGGCGATTTTGTTCGCAAAAAAAAAAAATGTTGCAAAACAGAAATCGGTTACTGTGCAGCTTGCATAGGCACTATATTACAATTTTAATACAAAACGAAGTACGAATATATTAACAACGTATAAGTTTAAGGAATCAAGTAGGTAAAATTATAGCACAGCGCGATGTATATCACTGTTCGCACAATGTATGAAAATGAGTTATTTAAAGGGTGATTACATCTGTGAGGGAAGCTAAAAAATGTTTTCAAATAAAAGGGAAATTTACTCTTTAATCATGCATTTTTAAATTAAAAGTTTATTAGAAATATACTGGTATGAAATTGCAGGCGTGGATACGATACAATATAGGTGACATAACATCGAAAACTATTTTATCCTTTTTTACCTTACAAGGTATTTGAACTTTAAATCCTGTAATTCTTGAAAGCAAAGAGTATATCGGTACATTAAAGAGTTAATAAACTATAGAGGTGTCCTCAAAACCAAATTTAGCCCTTTTCGCCCACTTGAGGGTCGAATTTCGAAAAATCTCAAAACTACCTTTTAGGCGTTTATAAAGATAGCATTTTAAAGCAGAAAGAATATCAACATAATATATCGTTAATGAGATTCTGAGGACACCTCGGTAATATATATTTTGTCCCTTATCACCTTTTAGGAGCTGAATTTCTGAATATCCTCTAAGCGTTTATATAGGTAACATTTAAAAGAAAAAAGCACAACGATATCTCATCTGGTTAATGGGCCATTGAGGTGAAATCGAAAACACGTTTACCTATTTTCAATCTGTAAGGGGTTGGATTTCGAAAAATCTCAAATCTATTCTTTAGGAATCTAGGTAGGTAACATTTTCAAGGGAAAATAATATCAACATCTTATTTGGTTAATGAGCTATTACGGACACCTCAAAAACTAATTCCACCCCTTTTCGCTCTTTTAGAGGTAGAATTACGAAAAAACTGCAAGCTTACTTTTAAGGATTTATATAACAACATTTTGAAGCTAAAATCATACCGATATCTCATATTGTTAATTAACTAATATGGAGAGACCAAAAACACATTTCACCACTTTTCACCCTCTTGGGGGTTGAATTTCCAACAATCCTTAAACAGCTTTTTAGGTATTTATATAGGTTATATTTCAAAGCCAAAATTATTTCGATATATCATTTGGTTTATGCGCTATTTTAGAGAACTCTAAAATATATTTCACTTCTTTTCACCCTTTTACGGCTCGAATTTCGAAAAACATCTTCTTAGTGGGTGCCTCCACCCTATGGGCAAGACACCCCTAAATGCTCATGTTTCTGCGTCCAGCGGTTAGGATTGTGCGTTAGCGGTTAGGACTGTGCGTTGATGAGTCAGTCAGCCGGGCACTTCAATTTATACATAGAGATTTATCTCAAATCGGTTAAAGGTACAACACTTCGGGGGTAAATAAAATGAAAGAAATAATTTGAATAGTTGATCATTTTCGAGTATTTTGTGTAACCTGGCAGTTGGTAGCTATAAACATCTAGGTTTTACTTGATGCAATCCATTTAATGTACCGCAATGTTACCATATTCAAATCCATCCCACTTAGAAAGTAATTGGACTCTAATGGTAGCTGATTTCCTGGTGTCACAGCATTGGTCACATTGTTCGTTCGTGTATGATACCGTTCAGATTATTTCTTTATAGACATACTTACGCTAAACTTTAATCACTATGTANATTGTTCGTTCGTGTATGATACCGTTCAGATTATTTCTTTATAGACATACTTACGCTAAACTTTAATCACTATGTATAAGTCATGAATGGCATGCTTTCTCACAGTAAAACGGTTTTTTTTTTTCAGTTACAAATTTTTTGCATGATTAGCTGTCAAAGTCACAATTTTGATACTTTTGGGTTTTTGGAATAAGAAAAACTAAACAACTCACTAAACTAAAATAGGCCGAATGGCAACGAAAATTTTTTTGTGAAATTTAACGACTTTATTGTCGTATTTAGCACTCATAAACATAATTAATTTGAACTCAAAGAAATGTCCCAAAATTTTTCACGAAATTCAAGCGTAATGAGGATGAGAATTTTACGTATAGAAATCATACACACGTTTCCTCATAATAAAAAACAGGTGTATTGACCCACAATATATCATTTAGTTAAGTTGTTTAGTTTTATTGTTCCAACCGAAAAAAATTGTTACGTTGACAGCTAATTACGCAAAAAATATGGAACTTAAAAAATCTTTTGCTAAATGAAAATCATACAACACATAGCGAAAAAAAAAAATTGAGCAGAATTTCACATGAGCATTACAAATTGTAGGAAATATATATAACCATTTTAACATCATTTGATTTACCTGTTTGCAACTGATAATGTTGACGATTTCTTATTTTTGGTGCTTATCAATCCAGGGTAATCATCCTCACCTGCCGAAGGATCCGATGATAATTTTCTACCCCATTAGTTATGTTTCCCAATTTAACAGCAACAAATCGGTTACGAAATAGTTCAAAGCCAAGTACAATTTTCCACTGTCCTGATCCCTCTACGAAATAATTCGTCAAACTTAAAATATATATTTGTGTTTCTCAAACTGCAGCGCAAGAAAACAGAATTAAATACTATAAAATACAATACTTCATTAGAAATTCTCACATTACCTTCATTACATGGGATTTACAGTGATAATGATTTAATATATTTAAAAGCATATTTAATATATTCTCAAATTAAATATTTGATTTCATGTAACATAAATAATTTAATAACGTCCAAATACATAGATGTTTCGGAAAAGATGGTACAATTGCAAAATTAAGAAAAATACTTAATGGGGCATATAGCCTAAAGTCATTATTTAGTGAGGTGCATACACTTAACGCAAGAGGTTTGGAAACGCTTTTATTAAAAAAAAGCAATAAAATACGCGAAATTAAATAACAAACCTTGGTTTAGCGTTTTTATGGATTTTATTATGTGCAAACATTTGTTTGTAGTATCGTCCTCTTGTCATTTGAAGGCTAACATAGAGAGTGCCATCATATTAATGTTTGAAAATGTGTAACCATGAACTTCATTAATTGTTTTTTCGACAATTAGTAGCTATAATGCTCAGATTAACAATACATTTTTCCTTGCTACAACACTCTCATGGCAACGGTTTTCTTTGAAACAGCACACATGTTTTCAGTGTGTGCTTCACAACGCCTGGCAATTATGCAACTCGTATATGTTTGGTTTCCGCTTTGACTACTACGTGGATGCAGTACAAAATTAACTATTTCACAGTTATACTGTTGAGTCACCATTTTTCATACACTGCATTACGATTCAATTTCTCATTCAGCCAGTGGCGATTTCCAAAATGCAGTAATTGCCATTCGATTTATACATTGCAGCTAGTGATTATATTACTACTACAGTTATCCGTAAGTTTTCATTCATTTCACGAAATTGCTATAATAACTGTTAAAAGTGGAACTTAAAAAATGTTTTGTTAAATGAAAATCATACCACTCATAGCTAAAAAAAAAAAAATTCAGCAGAAATGCGTATGAGCATAACAAATTCTAGGAAAGATATATAACATCTCAACACGCAATTGGCAACGCCGTAACAAGAATTTTTTGAAAACCGCGTACGATAAGGTGTTATGCCACGAATTTTTTTTATTTTTGTAACATGCTGGTCTATAAGCCATAATTTTAATAAGTTCGCAAAATTTATGTGGTAGCAGGGAATGGGGACGATATATACCAACTATATTTCAATTAGTGTAAGATCTTCGCACAAGAAAACAAAACACTCGTCAGAAATTGGTTGTTTCAACTTAAGTACTTCATAAAAATTCTGATTAGTATAAAACATGATAATTTATTGCTAGTAAATGTATTCTTATATAGTATTGTTGCATCGCATTATTTAATATTTTATAACGTGATATTCAAGGGCTCATACTATCCTAGATAATCACGTAAGGTTACTTTTAACGCAATTACATTAGATTGATGTTACCAAATAATTTTAATACTGTAAAATTGCGTCTGATTTTAGAATTGAAATAAAAACAAACGAATTTAACACTGTTGAACACGTGACTTTAACAGTTGTACGGGAATTTGTACAACGAAAAGCCAAAAAAACTGGTACACCTGCCTAATATCGTGTAGGGCCCCCGCGAGAAGGCTTAAGTGCCGCAAGACGACGTGGCATGGACTTGGCTAATGTCTAAAGGTATACAGGAGGCAATTCAAACCATGAATCCTACAGGGCAGTCCACAAATCCATAGAAGTGCGAGGCAGTGGAGATCTCTTCTGAACAGCATGTTGCAAGGCATCCCAGATATGGTCAATAATGTTCATGTCTGGTGATTTAGGTGGCCAATGGAAGTGTCTAAAGTCAGAAGAGTGTCCCTGGAGCCACTCGGTAGCAACTCTCGACGTGTGGGGTATCACATTGTCCTGCTGAAATTGTCCACGTCCGTCGGAATGCACAATGGACACGAATAGGTGCAGGTGATCGGACAGGACGCTTACGTATCTGTCACCTGTCAGAGTCGTATCTAGACGTATCAGGGGTCCCATTTCACACCAACTGCACACGCCCCATACCATGACAGCACCTCCACCAGCTTGAACAGTCCCCTGTTGACATGTAGGGTCCATGGATTAATGAGGATGTCTCCATACCCATACACGCCCATTCGCCCGATGCAATTGGAAACGAGACTCGTCAGACCAGGCAACATGTTTCCAGTCATCAACAGTCCAATGGCGGTGTTNTCCACCAGCTTGAACAGTCCCCTGTTGACATGTAGGGTCCATGGATTAATGAGGATGTCTCCATACCCATACACGCCCATTCGCCCGATGCAATTGGAAACGAGACTCGTCANATTGTTCGTTCGTGTATGATACCGTTCAGATTATTTCTTTATAGACATACTTACGCTAAACTTTAATCACTATGTAGAAGTCATGAATGGCATGCTTTCTCACAGTAAAACGGTTTTTTTTTCAGTTACAAATTTTTTGCATGATTAGCTGTCAAAGTCACAATTTTGATACTTTTGGGTTTTTGGAATAAGAAAAACTAAACAACTCACTAAACTAAAATAGGCCGAATGGCAACGAAAATTTTTTTGTGAATTTTAACGACTTTATTGTCGTATTTAGCACTCATAAACATAATTAATTTGAACTCAAAGAAATGTCCCAAAATTTTTCACGAAATTCAAGCGTAATGAGGATGAGAATTTTACGTATAGAAATCATACACACGTTTCCTCATAATAAAAAACAGGTGTATTGACCCACAATATATCATTTAGTTAAGTTGTTTAGTTTTATTGTTCCAACCGAAAAAAATTGTTACGTTGACAGCTCATTACGCAAAAAATATGGAACTTAAAAAATCTTTTGCTAAATGAAAATCATACAACACATAGCGAAAAAAAAAAAATTGAGCCGAATTTCACATGAGCATTACAAATTGTAGGAAATATATATAACCATTTTAACATCATTTGATTTACCTGTTTGCAACTGATAATGTTGACGATTTCTTATTAATGGTGCTTATCAATCCGGGGTAATCATCCTCACCTGCCGAAGGATCCGATGATAATTTTCTACCCCATTAGTTATGTTTCCCAATTTAACAGCAACAAATCGGTTACGAAATAGTTCAAAGCCAAGTACAATTTTCCACTGTCCTGATCCCTCTACGAAATAATTCGTCAAACTTAAAATATATATTTGTGTTTCTCAAACTGCAGCGCAAGAAAACAGAATTAAATACTATAAAATACAATACTTCATTAGAAATTCTCACATTACCTTCATTACATGGGATTTACAGTGATAATGATTTAATATATTTAAAAGCATATTTAATATATTCTCAAATTAAATATTTGATTTCATGTAACAGAAATAATTTAATAACGTCCAAATATATAGATGTTTCGGAAAAGATGGTACAATTGCAAAATTAAGAAAAATACTTAATGGGGCATATAGCCTAAAGTCATTATTTAGTGAGGTGCATACACTTAACGCAAGAGGTTTGGAAACGCTTTTATTAAAAAAAAGCAATAAAATACGCGAAATTAAATAACAAACCTTGGTTTAGCGTTTTTATGGATTTTATTATGTGCAAACATTTGTTTGTAGTATCGTCCTATTGTCATTTGAAGGCTAACATAGAGAGTGCCATCATATTGATGTTTGAAAATGTGTAACCATGAACTTCATTAATTGTTTTTTCGACAATTAGTAGCTATAATGCTCAGATTAACAATACATTTTTCCTTGCTACAACACTCTCATGGCAACGGTTTTCTTTGAAACAGCACACATGTTTTCAGTGTGTTCTTCACAACGCCTGGCAATTATGCAACTCGTATATGTTTGGTTACCGCTTTGACTACTACGTGGATGCAGTACAAAATTAACTATTTCACGGTTATACTGTTGAGTCACCATTTTTCATACACTGCATTACGATTCAATTTCTCATTCAGCCAGTGGCGATTTCCAAAATGCAGTAATTGCCATTCGATTTATACATTGCAGCTAGTGATTATATTACTACTACAGTTATCCGTAAGTTTTCATTCATTTCACGAAATTGCTATAATAACTGTTAAAAGTGGAACTTAAAAAATGTTTTGTTAAATGAAAATCATACCACTCATAGCTAAAAAAAAAAAAAAATTCAGCAGAAATGCGTATGAGCATAACAAATTCTAGGAAAGATATATAACATCTCAACACGCAATTGGCAACGCCGTAACAAGAATTTTTTGAAAACCGCGTACGATAAGGTGTTATACCACGATTTTTTTTTATTTTTGTAACATGCTGGTGTATAAGCCATAATTTTAATAAGTTCGCAAAATTTATGTGGTAGCAGGGAATGGGGACGATATATACCAACTATATTTCAATTAGTGTAAGATCTTCGCACAAGAAAACAAAACACTCGTCAGAAATTGGTTGTTTCAACTTAAGTACTTCATAAAAATTCTGATTAGTCTAAAACATTATAATTTATTGCTAGTAAATGTATTCTTATATAGTATTGTTGCATCGCATTATTTAATATTTTATAACGTGATATTCAAGGGCTCATACTATCCTAAATAATCACGTAAGGTTACTTTTAACACAATTACATTAGATTGATGTTACCAAATAATTTTAATACTGTAAAATTGCGTCTGATTTTAGAATTGAAATAAAAACAAACGAATTTAACACTGTTGAACACGTGACTTTAACAGTTGTACGGGAATTTGTACAACGAAAAGCCAAAAAAACTGGTACACCTGCCTAATATCGTGTAGGGCCCCCGCGAGCAGGCATAAGTGCCGCAAGACGACGTGGCATGGACTTGGCTAATGTCTAAAGGTATACAGGAGGCAATTCACACCATGAATCCTACAGGGCAGTCCACAAATCCATAGAAGTGCGAGGCAGTGGAGATCTCTTCTGAACAGCATGTTGCAAGGCATCCCAGATATGGTCAATAATGTTCATGTCTGGTGATTTAGGTGGCCAATGGAAGTGTCTAAAGTCAGAAGAGTGTCCCTGGAGCCACTCGGTAGCAAATCTCGACGTGTGGGGTATCGCATTGTCCTGCTGAAATTGTCCACGTCCGTCGGAATGCACAATGGACACGAATAGGTGCAGGTGATCGGACAGGACGCTTACGTATCTGTCACCTGTCAGAGTCGTATCTAGACGTATCAGGGGTCCCATTTCACACCAACTGCACACGCCCCATACCATGACAGCACCTCCACCAGCTTGAACAGTCCCCTGTTGACATGTAGGGTCCATGGATTAATGAGGATGTCTCCATACCCATACACGCCCATTCGCCCGATGCAATTGGAAACGAGACTCGTCAGACCAGGCAACATGTTTCCAGTCATCAACAGTCCAATGGCGGTGTTGGCGGGCCCAGGCGAGGCGTAAAGCTTTGTGTCGTGCAGTCAACAACGGTACACGAGTGGGCCCTCGGCTCCGAAAGCCCATATCAATGATGGTCCATTGAATAGTTCGCATGCTGGTACTTGTTGATGCCCCAGCATTGAAATCTGCGCCAATTTGAGGAAGGGTTGCACGTATGTCACGTTTAATGATTCTTGTTAGTCGTTGTTTCTCCCGTTCGTTCACGTTTTTTTTTCGGCCACAACGATGTCAAAGATTTTATGTTTTACCTGATTCCCGATATTCACGGTACACTCGTGAAATGGTAACGTACGCGAAAAGCCAAATTTTATCGCTACCTTGGAGATGCTATGTCCCATCTCTCGTGCGCCGACTATAACACCACGTTTTAACTCACTTAAATCTTGATAACCTGCCATTGTAGCAGCAGTAACCGATCTACCAACTTTTCTAGACCCTTGTTGTCTTATATAGGCGCTGCCGACCGCATCGCGTTACTCTGATTGGTTCCATACGTCTGTTATTTACATACGCACGCCTATTCCTGTCTTTTTTTTGGCTCTCCAGTGTAGTAGGTCATTGTAACTACTTGCGCAGAAGACGAAAATCAGTCTACTTCATCTTAAGTCTATGGTAGAGCTAGAATTGAGGATTGCTTCTCACATTGGCTGCTATAGATGACCTGCTCCAGAGAAAGTTCGTCTTTGTAATCTTAGCAATTGAGAGCTGTACCACTAATATGAAGTACAAAGTGGATAAATTGACGATGCTTCATGTATTACACGCGGACGAAGCCGCGAACAGATTATTAGTTGTGTATAAATCTGACAAAATCCATTTACACGAAATCAAATATTTATTCAACTTAAATTAGGTACACATCTAGTAAGATATATTAAAAAGAGAATCGGTTTTTTATTTTAACTATGTATATTTAATTTGAAAACTTTTCCTTCTTGTTTATTGCAAGCCCTACTATTTCAAAATGTATAGATTATTGTGTCTCGGTTCAAAATTAAATATCATTGTGTCATTGTAATTCCATTATGCTGAATCCGCAGATATTGTTTAGGCTTTCCTGAAAGTAAATTCGTTACAGTGTTTTAAATCTTCTGGCAGAGCATTCCAACTACTGCAAGAGAGACAGCAGAAATATTTCTTGAAATTATAGTCTATATGTCATAAAACTTGTAACATTTACGTGTGTATTGTTTTGTATGCATGGTGCAGCTTCATTTTATTTAGATTGTCCAATCAGGGCAGGATATCAGTTTCTTTGTTACAAGTTTTTTTGTTGTGATAAAAAGTTTAACTGACATCTATTAGCCATATTAAACCAATTTAAACTTACTAAACAGTGGGCTCTCTTTTTCAGATTGTAGCAAAAACGAATAGAGTATTTTGAACTTACTATATTGTTAAAATTTCTGAAAAAAAGTCATTGGGCTAAACAAGATTTGTTAAGGGATGGAAGTTAAAATTAAATAAAAGTGTTAATTATAATTTCCTAATTATATTTACAATAACTGCAAACAAAATTCTCTCAGCTCAACCTCGCACAATACATTACTATCACTTTCTGTTAACAATTAATGAATTCACCTGGTGAAAGACCCGCGGAATCTGCGGGCTTAGCCACCATTGGCGAAGCAGTAACATATGTACAAGCTGAAACCCAGGAACCTTTACATGTATGTACATCTCATGGCACACACATTCGCCGAAAGGTCATAAATGACCGGCATGTTATCATTGGGAACAAGTACCACATCTGTCCACATACACTCAGGAGAATGGTGTATCTGTTCCCCATAGGTATGGTAACGATTCCCACAGATGATAGATGTATGTGTAATACCATTTTTTCTCACTGCAGAGGTTAGTTGTAATGGAAGCACCCCACACAGTAATGGAAGACTTCAAAGCGAAGTCATATATATGGCATGCAATAAACTCCAGCCTCAGGATATGTCTTTTAAACGATAAGTGTTGGACAGGAACCACATCTCGATGTACGATGTAACCTCATCTCGGACTATGTCCCTGACCTGGAGAACAGCGGAGTCGTGACTCTTGTGGATATATTTGTAGATATATCATGTCATATAGGAACATTGCTCTGGCTCAGTCAATGGCCAAGTCATTGATAGCTAACACATCCAAAAAGTATGTAGCGTCTTTCGTTAATGCTGAGCGGCACAGACTATATGATGCCTGAAGGTTAAGGGGTTTGTAATAATGTAAAATTTGGCTGTTTCAATTTGAAGGACGAATATATTTCCTCTGATATATTCACAAATAAACAACATCAACACTTGAGAGGTGTGGTACTCTAATAATTTGGTTACTCGGATTCACTGCTAACAACTTCGTGTTGGAGGGGGGCTTCTCTTGACGGTGTACTGAATACCTATCTCTTGCTGCGGGTGCTGTCAGCTGTGGTGGGCGAGCTTCGGTGATGGGCGGCCTTTGGCAAAGGCCCGCTGTTGCTGCGTTTCACTGTGGTGATGTTCTACTGACGTGGCCGAGGGTCCGATTTGCCTCTGGCCAAAAATGGCGCGGCTGACCTCTCTCTGCCCGGCGATCTTCAACTGGCTGCTCGATGGTCTCCTGATCTAACCTCTCTGCGCGGTACTAATGAACTGATTCCCACTACTCTCGAAAAGGGGTTTTTATGCTCGCCAGCCTCCACCAGTAATNGAAATACACATGATTATTTGGTGATATCGCGTGGAACCTCTGCGCTCCACAGATCTCATGGGCAGGCGAGAGGCCTAGGGGAATGAAGGGGGGTGGCAGGGAGGCCTACGCAGCAGGACGCGCAGCAAGACACATGTAACTGCGGTCCGTTCTGGCTGTTCACCTGCTTTGTGACACGTGTCTCTACCCTGGATATGCAGGGGGGGTGGTTGTGGGCCAGCATCGCTCTACTATCCCTTAACCATCACACGGCAATTCCCCCCTCATCTCTTCGATGCTGCCACATTCCGTACCAAGAATCGCGGGTTTCTGCGTAGTTTTGCTTCTGAAAGGTAATCTACTCTGTGCTCTTGGCTCGTGCTACGTTTCTCCCGCTTCACGGGCGGGCCGCTTGGTGAACTGCGACTGCTGCTACTTCCCTCTCTACGTCTCTCCCTCCCTTCGCGGTCATCTTATCTCGCCATTACTCAAGGAACTGCCTCCCCCTGGTCAACAGGCGCGCCCCTACTTGTAAAAAGGGCCTAACACTCCGGGTCTGCGGGTTTCAAAATACGGCATTTTATTCACAACAAAAGTGACGCACTTCTACCTGGGGTTTTCTTTCTGTCGTCGACTATATGCTACTGCACTTCTAACTCCTGGCTATCTATTTGAACTCGCTCAATATCAACAAACGTATTACCACACCCNCTATATGCTACTGCACTTCTAACTCCTGGCTATCTATTTGAACTCGCTCAATATCAACAAACGTATTACCACACCCCTTGGCAACTCAGTACATTACTCTTCAACTTTCTTACATGGTTACTCACCACTTTACATGTTACAAATGACGGTTACACAACATGACCTTCAAAATTACCTCCTACCTTATTACAAGAAGACGCGAAGACAAAGGACCATTTCGCCAAAACATTCTTGAGTTATGCAAACAACCAGTTGGCTGATGGTCTGTATCTATTGCACAGCTGGCAATTTTTACGTTTTGGTGACACGAATTAATTTTACATTACGTCGGCACGTAGGCCATACAAATCAAAAACCATCTTATCTGCTAAGCTGGTAACTGTTCGAGAGTTATTTGATTACAGACCATGAGACCTTGAAAAATTGTTTACCGACTGCTAGTATCACAAAGCACACTGACACATGTTACATTTTAACTTTACGACGACTACACAGGTCGTGGAACAACAAAAAAAATAATTTCTTTACTATCTCTCGGCTATTGCCCGCGGCGTTTGCTGTTAGGGCAAATGTAAACATACCTTCTCGTTACAAAACTTAAGACATGTTCTATGTCGGTTCCTTGCTGAAGGCCTATATTGGATACCTTGGAAATTACATTAAAAGTACACCCAGGCACACGTGTGTGTGGCATCTACAAGTCTTTTGGCTGAAGGCCTGAATACACTGTTCAATGTAGACAGTTCCTGTCATACTTAAATTGCGGCACACTTAGGTTGGTTAGCAGGTCGTATAACCTGACCTAGTTTTCTCAGCAGGGTGACATTGGTACACTTACCCCAAAGAGTCTGTGTCTAGCTGCAGGGCGATGTCTTCTTACACCTCGCACTGGAACCTGGGTGTGTCTCGGCATCTGTGGACTTACTGGACTGCTGCGTTGCAGGCCCNTCTTCTTACACCTCGCACTGGAACCTGGGTGTGTCTCGGCATCTGTGGACTTACTGGACTGCTGCGTTGCAGGCCCGTTCTCGGCGCGTGTCTGCGGATTCCCGGCTACATTGCTTGGTTGGTGCACTTCTCTTCTAGCGTACTGTCTATTCTGTGTCCACTCATCTTCCCGTGCGCTCGTGTGTCCTTTCCACTCATCTTCCCGCCCGTTTATTTTTCGCTTTCGCCCGGTATTTCTTATCGTGTGGTGGCCCTGTGGCTCGATCGTATTATCGCAGGCTCTCCACACTTTGTATCTGCTGGCACTGTTTCTTAGTTGCATTATCTGAGATAGTGTGCTGCACTCGGGTGTATTAACTCGTAGGGCTGGGCGGCCTTGCTGCCTTTTAATGCTTTTGCTCGTTATCTCTCTGCCTCTGGTCACTACCCCTTGACCTAGTGACCCACTGCGGTTCATTGGCCTTGCTACTCACGTCTCTGAGCATTTGAGGCCCGACAAGCGTGTCTCACTGGTGCTTTGCTTACTGGNTTCATTGGCCTTGCTACTCACGTCTCTGAGCATTTGAGGCCCGACAAGCGTGTCTCACTGGTGCTTTGCTTACTGGCCGCGCGGTTTTTCACCCGTCCACCTGCCTAATTCACCTGTCATTTACATTGTCCATCCTTCAGGGAAATTATGACTTAACTTTACTATTCATAGGCGCGGAATGTCATCCTAGTTCGCCCACCACATGTCATTTCCCACTGTCTAGTGGAAATGACCTCGCATTTTCCTCCCGTCCCCGCTCCTCGCTACTGTCTATTCGCTAGACTCGCTCGATCGCACTCGTTCACCTGTTGCTCGTCGGCTCTCGAAATATCTCGCCACTTTATTGCCAGCCATTCTGCAATGGGCTGTCGTGGCCTACTCCTCCGCTCACCGATCCTCGCTAACTGCTTCGGTCTCCCGCCTCACTTTCTCACTCGAACTCGCTACTCGTCCTCGACTGGGCGCCAAAGGGGTTTGAGACTCCCCTTAAGTCTTTGGGTTCCTCCTTACTAGCTCGGTACTTCGGTATGTTAAGCCCGCCTAGTTCGGCAATCTGGTACAGGTGAGACCCCTTTACTCGGGTATACGGGTATAGTCTGGTTCTTTGATACTGTCTGTACAGACGCATCTGTACCCCACCATTGGGAAGCCACTTAACACATCCAAAAAGTATGTAGCATCTTTCGTTAATGCTTAGCAGCACAGACTATATGATGCCTGAATGTTGAGGGGTTTGTAATAATGTAGACTTTGGCAGTTTCAATTTGAAGGACGAATATATTTCCTCTGATATATTCACAAATAAAAACATCAACACTTGAGAGGTGGGGTACTCTAATAATTTGGTTACTCGGATTCACTGCTAACGACTTTGTGATGGAGGGGGGCTTCTCTTGACGGCGTACTGAATACTTATCTCTTGCTGCGGGTGCTGTCAGCTGTGGTGGGTGAGCTCCGGCGATGGGCGGCCTTTGGCAAAGGCCCGCTGTTGCTGCGTTTCACTGTGGTGATGTTCTACTGATGTGGCCGAGGGTCCGATTTTTCCCCGGAGGAGGTGAGGGGGTAGGTCGCAGAAAAATGCCTTTCAAAACACGTGTCCTGGTTCCTGAAGGTTTTAGGCTGGCAGGGGGGGTGTAGTACCACCCCTAGCTTACTCTCGTTAGCTGTTTCTTCCATGGTGCGTATATTTTGAATTCCGGCGAAATAAACATGATTATTTGGTGATATCCCGTAAACCTCTGCACTCCGCAGATCTCACGGGCAGGCGTGGGGCCTAGGGGGGTGAAGGGGGGTTGCAGGGAGGCCTATGCAGCAGGACGCGCAGCAAGACACGTGTAACTGCTGTCCGTTCTGGCTGTTCACCTGCTTCGTGACACGTGTCTCTACCCTGGATATGCGAGGGGGGGGGGTGGTGTTGGGCCAACGTCGCTCTCCTATCCCTAAACCGTCACATGGCATAGCTAATGTACAACCATCGGCAGGGGTACATTAGGTCACCTTCTGCCACATATCTGACACTNACCGTCACATGGCATAGCTAATGTACAACCATCGGCAGGGGTACATTAGGTCACCTTCTGCCACATATCTGACACTACTTGTATACAACTGTGACTTTTGTTAAGCCATCGGCAGAGGGACATTAGGTCACAACCTGCAATATATCTGACACTTCTTATATACATGGACGTAGGACAACCCCACAGTCNGGTGAAGGGGGGTTGCAGGGAGGCCTATGCAGCAGGACGCGCAGCAAGACACGTGTAACTGCTGTCCGTTCTGGCTGTTCACCTGCTTCGTGACACGTGTCTCTACCCTGGATATGCGAGGGGGGGGGGTGGTGTTGGGCCAACGTCGCTCTCCTATCCCTAAACCGTCACATGGCATAGCTAATGTACAACCATCGGCAGGGGTACATTAGGTCACCTTCTGCCACATATCTGACACTTCTTGTATACAACTGTGACTTTTGTAAAGCCATCGGCAGAGGGACATTAGGTCACAACCTGCAATATATCTGACACTTCTTATATACATGGACGTAGGACAACCCCACAGTCACACACATTTATAAGGCCCCTACATAACCTTAGAGGGTGGCCATCGCCACAGATGCACCCTTTGTCCATAATGCCCATTTAAGGCTGGTAGGGGTACATTACCAAAGGCACACTCATGTGTAAGGCCCCATCGGAACCTTGGAGGGTGACCATCATCACAGTCCCACCCTCCATGAAGCACGTCCGTATATGGTAGGACAGCGATCACCTAAGGCGCACCCATTTGTAAGGCTCCTTCGGATTCTCGGAGGGTGATCACCACCACAGGCCCACCCTCCATAAAGCACGACCGTACATCGCTGTTACCTATTGATTTGCCTGAGATGTACGCCTACACCTCAAACACACCTACTCTGCATGTATCCGGGCTTGGCACCGGCAACATCACAGTATGTGATCATGTGATGCAGGCTGCATTACAAACGACCCACTGAGGAAGAGAGAGCCATGGTGGTATTTTAGCCTCACATCACTGGGCTCAATAGTACACGTAATCACCGTCACGTCCTATATTTGTACAGTGTGCCTTCAAAAGAAGCCCAGCCACCAATGCTTCAATTGGCCCAACCAAGTTCATTCCAGGCCAGAAGTTAAGGTTGGGTGGTGCAGAGCCAATTATGGTACGAATTTCTGGATTATCGTACTAAACACAGACATTATGGTAAACTGTACCACAAATAGTGTATTCGCTACCATATTTATGGTACGCGAAATATGAGCAAATGAATTTGTACAATAATTTAGGTACACATTATGGTACCCTCTTATAGTACTGACATTTATCCAAAAGGGCCTAACTAAGTGTCGGGCGAGGGAGGGTCCAAAGAGAGACCCCTCCCTCAAAACTAATCGCAATTGGCCGAAAACTGGTTTCCAGTCCAGAAAAAAGGTGAAAAAAAAACACTACGGTTAATACATCTCCTCCCAGTGGGTTGCTAGGAGGGTTGGAGAGGGGGATCGACAGAGGAAGGTACAAAGGTATGCAGAAATTTAGTTCCAGCCATCTACCGCGCAATCAAAAATGTCAAAAAGCAGCACAAAACTTTGGTTCTTGAATCATGAGATGAAATCAGTACATTTTAGAATTACATCAAATAAAATAATGTAATTTAATATAATTTAATAATTAAAAACAGTCGTAACAGACAGTGTATATAATCCTAATTTATATACCTTTATTTGACAGTTCCAATATTTACAATAAAGTCAGTATCAGTTGTTCATACAGTCCCACCTCAGTTTAGTCCAGGTCCATTCCGTCCACAATGTTCTAGATATTTCAGAGCGCCCTTATACACAGTGGTTTTCACTTGTCGAGTTTCACGTATTCTCGTCCGTTCACACCACAAACACCTTGTCTGTCGTCGTCTCGGAATCACCCGTCCACATCGTCGGTTCTCTTCACCGATTTCCCAGTTACCGCACTCACCCAGAAGGCTTCTACCAAGAATATCGACCCTTGGGCAGCTGCAATATTTATAGCATCGTAGGCCATCGCCCAGAAATTTCTCTAAATGCCACGTTGCACCGATGGTCCTAGTTCCCAGAATATTCTTGCGCATCATCTAAACTTGTTGGCTACACCAGCCAGGCGAGGAGGGGCTATGACACGAGCCCGGTTGCAGCTGACAATCATTCCCCCGACTGCCGGGCGAGGCCTCATAGAGCCGGACCATGCATAGAGCTCGCGTCTAGTGCGAGCATCAGCGCATAACAGTATTCAGCACTATGTTTCCTTGTAGAAGGCCATGAGTAATCGTATTTGAAAAAGGACAGTACAATAGAATCACATAATTACAATTTTAGATTTGAAGTAAAAATTTATTTTCAGCATTTTTAAAGATAATTTAATAACAATTTTGTAATAATTTTAACTATATTCGGATCAATTAAATGTTCCGGTAAAAACAATGCCAATTTCTGTACATATTACACCCTGGAAGTAATGCATTGTATTATTTGTGGGGTTAGGCATTTTTGTAACATTTTGGATCCAATAATCATAAATGAGAATTTAAANTAATGCATTGTATTATTTGTGGGGTTAGGCATTTTTGTAACATTTTGGATCCAATAATCATAAATGAGAATTTAAAGTAAAGCGATTTATTTTCAAACTGTTGTCGTTACAAGAAGCTGCAATAATGTATCGGTTAACCGGTGCGGTAGCCCCAGATTTTCGCTTGAAGTAAATGTGGCGGACCTTGTCTTTGGTCGATATGTTATCTCGGAGTACATGCGTTCCGCTACTTTGTATTCCGTCGCGGCTCTATCTTCACCTCACTTTACCCTCTATCGGTGCTAGAGACCTTAGCGGTTAAGCGCCACCCAAATATTTCATTCTTTCCTCACCCCACCACAATCTGCTTCTGAAGACACTTTCACGGAGTACCAGCATGATGGGAGCGCCACTAAATGCCGCAACCAAGCCTGGCAGCACTCCACACAGGCCGACACAAGACACTGCCATAATCAGTGCCTGCCCAAGAACAGGAGTCTATACAGATGTAAAGGCGTTTCCGAATGGGCTCGCGGTGGCACCTGGGTACTGCTCCTCTTTGAGTACAACAGAGGTGAGGTTAATAAAATNGCGTTTCCGAATGGGCTCGCGGTGGCACCTGGGTACTGCTCCTCTTTGAGTACAACAGAGGTGAGGTTAATAAAATAATGTTTAATGTTTCCAAAACTCATAAGAAAATTTATCTCTACGTGTAAAATTGAGTGCCATTATTCATACAATCNAAATGTTTAATGTTTCCAAAACTCATAAGAAAATTTATCTCTACGTGTAAAATTGAGTGCCATTATTCATACAATCATTCAATTATTCAATAAATTAAATAAATCCGTTCTTATTATTTTCACTTAGCGTTATACGTTTTTCTTATAGAACATTTTTTTAGAACACAACTATAGATTTGAATTCTTGAAGCAATAATTTATAATTTGGATATTATTTTCCGTTCCATTTAAACTTTACTGCTTCCGATATTCCCATTTGTAAAAGTAACTCCAGCATTCTGTAATATGTAAAAAAATTATTTAGTGGTGGGACCAACTAAACAGTAAGTGTCTTGCGAAATCTGTTGGATGGTAATTGAAAACAATGATTGTTTTGCTGAGCTAATGATACATCTCCTCCGAGAACTAAACCTTACATAGCTAGCATTACTGCCCTCTAGTACCAGGCATGCAAATTGAATGCAGTGCCATCTACTGAGCAGTATTCGTAACTCTACCCTTCCATTTCGTGTGGTGGTTCAACTATAATTTTTTGTACTCAAATTGTATGTATTAGAAAAGTTATCAAAAAATACAGTTTTTAAACCGTCACATTAAAGTCTTTTTAAATAACACTTTACTAGATTGTGGTTAAAAAAAAGCATCGTTCCGGACTTCGTTTCGCCTAACTTCGTTTAGCCTAACTGCGTTTTGCCTAACTGCGAATAGCCAAATGGCATTTATCCTAAATACATTTAGCCTAACTTCGTTTACCTTAATTTCATTTCGGCTAATTTCATTTACCCTAATTTCGTTTAGCCTAACTGCGTTTTGCCTAACTGCGAATAGCCAAATGGCATTTATCCTAAATACATTTAGCCTAACTTCGTTTACCTTAATTTCATTTCGGCTAATTTCGTTTACCCTCATTTCGTTTAGCCTAACTGCGTTTGTCCTAACTGCATTTAGCCTAACTTAGTTTACCATAAAATGTCAATTTTCGAATATTCTTGACAGAAACTGCGTTTGTCCTAACTTCGTTTGGCCTAATTGCGAATAGCCTAAATGCATTTATCATNAAATATTCTTGACAGAAACTGCGTTTGTCCTAACTTCGTTTGGCCTAATTGCGAATAGCCTAAATGCATTTATCATAATTTCGTTTGGCCTAATTTCGTTTACCCTACGTTTAGTTTAACTCTAGGGCAAACGTAATAAGGGTAAACGCAGCAGCAGACCTTGTTCAACGAAGACGATGGTTGACATAACCTTCCCTGCAATTGGCTCTACTTTGAATTTATTTGGTGGGAGAGGTGCAGGCTGTTTTCACTGCCTGCTATATCGCATCGTCTTGGGTTCAAAATTATGTCACCAGGTTTCATTGCCTGCCACTAACTTCATCAAGAATGTGGGGTCCTGGTGATTTTGTAGCAAATAGTAAAGTGAGAGCCCCATTCGCAAACTCATTTATTTCTCCGATTAAATATTCTGCAACCATTGCGCAAAAACTTACCTGTGCCACAGCCTGTCATGCACAATTGCCTAAATGCTCCTATGGTTGTCACCTAGTTGTCATGCCATGCTCCAAATGGTGAGTCGACGATCAACTTTCAAATGTCGTTCCACCTGTGCAATTAGATCGGGCGTGATAACGATTGTTGATTGTTTAAGTTCGCTGTTCACCTGCTAAGGTTTTGCGAACTTCGCAGACCCGCGCTGACCATTTGTCCACAGTTTTNTTGTTTAAGTTCGCTGTTCACCTGCTAAGGTTTTGCGAACTTCGCAGACCCGCGCTGACCATTTGTCCACAGTTTTTCGATATACACAATGTTCTCCATAGAATGCAACCATCATGCGATAAATGTCTATTGACTTGATAGCTTTAGTGGTTAAGAGCTCNTTGTTTAAGTTCGCTGTTCACCTGCTAAGGTTTTGCGAACTTCGCAGACCCGCGCTGACCATTTGTCCACAGTTTTCCGATATAAACAATGTTCTCCATAGAATGCAACCATCATGCGATAAATGTCTATTGACTTGATAGCTTTAGTGGTTAGGAGCTGNAACAATGTTCTCCATAGAATGCAACCATCATGCGATAAATGTCTATTGACTTGATAGCTTTAGTGGTTAGGAGCTGTATGATCGCGCATTTTTCTTTTACAGACGATGTTTCGAGTCAAAAAACCATTATCCTTTGATTCACACACGACCTAGACTGAACTGGATAGCCAGCCAACCCTTACTAATTGTTATCATAGCTTCCTATGTCCGAACTCATTACATCATGCTGATGTTATACGCATGTATCGTTGATCAAATTGAGTGATTTTCAACACCACACTAGGATTTTGCATTCTGTGCGGGGTATTTTTTTCTGTAGATCTCATCACCTATTAATTTCAATAACTTTTAAAATAAGACTGCGGATAATATACAATACATGTATACATGTAAATTTTTTAAAAGACATTTGTTTTGTTTTTTTATGTCGTATCTGATGGATTATAATGAATAAAATTTAAAATATATATGTGTAATAATGGTGAATTTCATTTTCTGTTACTTTGTCAAATCCTCCCTCTTAAATGTAATATTTATTTTCATAAAACCCTATTAAGCTAACCATTTAAATAAAATTTTGAAAATTGAGATAATAATTGAATAGGCTCAATCAAGTTGCATACCCTTGCAGGTTCAAACAAACATGAAGTAGTTTGGAACTTGTCACCATTCAGTACGATTCGGCATTAGTGAACTCTAGCTAACAGGTTTGAAAATTGACTGTATGGGTGCACTCTAGTGGTAGATGCTGAACTCACCAGCTATCAGCACATACTAATGATTGTGGGGATGCACGAAAAGGGACGGTGTGCCAGGTGTGCTGTAAAGCCAATGATGTGCTGTTGCGAGTGATCTGCCGGCCNGGGATGCACGAAAAGGGACGGTGTGCCAGGTGTGCTGTAAAGCCAATGATGTGCTGTTGCGAGTGATCTGCCGGCCGTGATTCCAGGAAGTTCAGCTCCATTATCCAAAATGTAATTCTCTGAACACTAATGTTTCCTTAAAATTTTTATAAATAAAAAAAAAATTATTTTTAGAAATTAATTCCTTAACCTTTTTATAGTTTTGAATATTTTTAATTTTAAAATTATTTAATGTATTAAATTTGTTTTTAGTATTTTATTATTTTTAATGTTGTTTGAACTGTTGATGTCTTTGATTTTTTTAATTTTAAGGTATTTGCTGATTTAATTTTTTATTTTTCAGCCCCCAGGTTATCTAAAGTTCATCCTGAAGTTAAAGTTACTCGTATACAACTTGGCCATNGGGATGCATGAAAAGGGACGGTGTGCCAGGTGTGCTGTAAAGCCAATGATGTGCTGTTGCGAGTGATCTGCCGGCCTTGATTCCAGGAAGTTCAGCTCCATTATCCAAAATGTAATTCTCTGAACACTAATGTTTCCTTAAAATTTTTATAAATAAAAAAAAAAAAATATTTTTAGAAATTAATTCCTTAACCTTTTTATAGTTTTCAATATTTTTAATTTTAAAATTATTTAATGTATTAAATTTGTTTTTAGTATTTTATTATTTTTAATGTTGTTTGAACTGTTGATGTCTTTGATTTTTTTAATTTTAAGGTATTTGCTGATTTTATTTTTTATTTTTCAGCCCCCAGGTTATCTAAAGTTCATCCTGAAGTTAAAGTTACTCGTATACAACTTGGCCATCACCCCTTATAGTTAACCCGCTCCACTTTTCACAGCCCTAATCCCTGTCTCCGAACTGGCATAATCATACTTTCGAAAAACATAGGAGTTTTATTTTACTTAGTTCGTTGCTCTTAACTTGCAAATAACTGCTTTTATTTGTGCATTTCGTGTGTGAATGCAAGTGAACGGTATGAGTACGACTGTACAATCCAATGACATCGCTGCCAAAACATGTAAAATTGCGTTAGTGTTTGGAACCGGGAATTATGAAAATTAGGTAACATGCAATTTTTAAGTAATTAGAATCTAAATACAGGGAAAATTGGTTTACTAACAAAGTTAAAATAATGTGTTTAACTCGGAATCTGAATAACATGGATGATATTCCATATTTTCATACGATGTATTCCAGTATAAGTATTATATTAAACGCTTTATTCAATATACATTTTTTAAGTATAACCATACATATTTAACAGTTCGTTTAAAGTGAATGTTTCAAATGCCGCCAGGGAAACTTCGCACCACATGCCTTATTAAATCTGAAATAAAAGCTCGAATATGCCTTCACATTACATATTTCATTATTTCAAAAAAGTCAACCATGGATTATACATCAAGGTGGGGCCTTTAAAGCCTTAATTTTAAATAGAAATATGTGGTAAATAGTTACCCCTTATGATACATATTTACTTAAAATGACTGTAACCTCCTGTCACTCACGTTGGGATGTGTAGGGGTAAAGTGGCCAGTTTTTCCAACTTATCACCTGTCTCTCTAGACCAACCTACCTGAGTAACCCATTAAACCCTCACTTGACATATATGCAGTCGTTTTCCACCATGTTTAAATTTTTGTAACAATCAATCATATTTAAACAAACAATTATATACATTTTTTCTACAACCGCTAAACTAGAACCATTGCATTCTATTTTCTAGTTAAGGGAGAGTTGTTAACATTTTCATTTAAATCCATGCATTTTTTTTTCAGNGAACCATTGCATTCTATTTTCTAGTTAAGGGAGAGTTGTTAACATTTTCATTTAAATCCATGCATTTTTTTTTCAGTAATTTCTACCACATCAGAACAAGATAAAACTCAAAACTTAACTATAACTCTTTCATAAATCTAAACGTCTAAAACTTGTTTTTATTGTAAATACCCCGTGGTAGAAGTTATTCAGTTGATTTTTTTTCGCGCTACTTTCAAATAATAATGCANTGTTTTTATTGTAAATACCCCGTGGTAGAAGTTATTCAGTTGATTTTTTTTCGCGCTACTTTCAAATAATAATGCAGTTTCCTGGAGATTCAGGATGTTACCAACAAAAGTTCCCAAATCTGGACCAGCCACAGTTAGTGACCTTCAGACATCCTTCCGTTAGTGACCTAAAACACACTAGTTCAACACATGCACACGCAACACATATGACTCCTGTAAGGCCGAGAAAAAAATTCTATTCTCACTCTAAAATTATTTAACCCTTTTACCTACAAAAAAATTTAATTAGTTCTCAGTTCTTAAAATAGTNTTCTATTCTCACTCTAAAATTATTTAACCCTTTTACCTACAAAAAAATTTAATTAGTTCTCAGTTCTTAAAATAGTACCTATTTTATCTGCCACGATTTTTTATTTCAAAACTTCTGCACAGGGAGTAAATAAATTAAAATGACTCCGCGATAACATAGCTTTGAACACAACATTTTTCCTTTACTTTGAAAACGTGTACACGTGGTCTCTTGTGGCATACTTTTTATCCCTTCTTGAAAAAAAGTTTTGGGCGACTTCTTCATGAAAACGTAAGTTCTCTACATCGCATTGGAAACAATTGCAATTGTTGCTCCAGCGATGACTTCCCATCGCCATGCTGCCATGATTGTCAGCACTTCGTCAGAGTTGCCCGTCGCCTGCCAGGTCCGTCCACAGCCAGCTGTTTATTGCCATTTTACTCTCCCGAGGCTAAAACACTTCACCCCGATCATTTATAACTTCGTTCAAACAAAGTTGTAATCCAAACTTATTTTATAACACTCTTTTTTTTAGAGACACGGAAATAAAATTTTTTAAGAAAAATTAATACGAACTGTACCAAATTTATTCCCTATTTTGAAGCCACAGTTAGATAAAAATTAACTGATGAAATAAAACCTGCTCTTGTAAAANTACCAAATTTATTCCCTATTTTGAAGCCACAGTTAGATAAAAATTAACTGATGAAATAAAACCTGCTCTTGTAAAATAATGGATTCAATCCTTACACTCTAAATCTGAATCAGTGATAATTTCACCGTTTGTAAAGTTAACAGTATCTGATTTATTCAAATGCGTAGGTAAGATCCCAACTTTGTATAATAATTAAACTTCTTTTATTTGCANTTAACAGTATCTGATTTATTCAAATGCGTAGGTAAGATCCCAACTTTGTATAATAATTAAACTTCTTTTATTTGCAGATTGATGTGTGGTATTATTTCCGTACAGTGTACCTATTGGTTGAAAAATTTAATTACAGTTAGGAAATTTACCAGAAAATGTTTATAGTGAAAGTTATGCACTTCTGTGTATTACTTCAGCGAATTTAACAGATGAATCAGTGAAAAATTCAAGTTTTATTTCACTTATTGATTCATATGCATTTTCCACTGATTCGTCAGTCATTTCTCACTGTTTTTCAGTGATTTGTTTTTTGACTGACGGATCAGTTAAACAGCGTGTAAAAATGTCCGTCAAACAACGTGTAAAAATGACCGTTAAAAATCGCGTATCAAGTGAAATAACAACGCACAAACTAATAAAACCAATAAAAATACGTTCTTAAATGTGTTTCGTCTTTGAAAACTCAATTTTATGAGGCAATCTGAACATTTAGTTTTTCATTCCGTTTTAACGACTTTAATTTCGTTTTCATGTAATCATCACAGCACTCTGTTTGAAGGCATAAACTGCATATAATTTGGTGAAGTGATTGCACTGATATGCACTATTCGTTTTATCAATCCTAATGGTACCAATTAAACCAAATGGCATAAATTTAAAACTATACGCTTTGGATGACTAATACAAGAAATATATTTTGTTTTCCATATCAATGTGGCTTGGTAGCTCAAATGGTAAGGTGATCGTTCAAAAATGATTTTGGAGTGAGTATTTGAGCCCAATTCAGCCGCCTCCGGGAACATTTTGACTCTCTTAAATTACGGTAAATTGCGCAATATAAATAGTAATCTATCGAAAATATGTTTATTTCTCGTAATAATTTGGATAAATCCAATATAAACAATATTTAATTCCCTGCTGCACTTATTCAATGAGTGAAATTGTTTCATATGACTAATTCAATGAGTGAAATGTTTTCACTGAAATAATCAGTGGTTTTCCACTGATTCTAAGTGGAGCCATTTTCACTGATTCGAGTAGTTGAATTTCACTGCGAATCAGNTGGTTTTCCACTGATTCTAAGTGGAGCCATTTTCACTGATTCGAGTAGTTGAATTTCACTGCGAATCAGTGGTTTTACACTATTTAGAATTTAGAGTGTACAATTCTTTAAAGTGATAACGAAAAATTTGTTTTCATTTTAGTTAATTTGTTTTTATATTAAATAAATTAAACGAGATTGTATTATTATTTTCTATTACTACGCCACAGAGCTTACAGACATCCTCTGCTGTGTTTGTTTTTATCCTCCACGGGTGAATCTAACGAGGCGCGCCCGCGCTCTTTCGACACAGTTACCTTCCAGCTGGGTGTGCTGTCCCTGACTTGCCCACTGTCATGAGACCCGACACAGTTACCTTCCAGCTGGGT
>NQII01004063.1:132227-179255 GCA_002778355.1 Clitarchus hookeri | reverse complement strand
CCCCAGGGATCACTAGTTCCTATGAGCGGCTCCCACCGGAGCTCGACAAGCGAGCTCTTACACTTGCACCGGTCACCGCCACTAGAGCCTGTAACCAGGGTTAGGCCCAACTGGAGCAATCATTCCTTAGCCGTCATGACTACCCCACCAGGTACTCAGTTTCTAGGCTCCTCCCTACACACTCGGCCGTCCCACGACCGGCTTTCAGGCACCCAGTCCCTTATCCTTACACCCATTATAGGTTGGTTGCCAGACAACAACCTGTACCCAACCCGGCCCCAAAGGGCCATGATGGGCACTAGCATGAACCTGCATTAAAACCATCATACTTGCTGAATGCACCGTAGGTAGACGCCGCTGTATTCGGGACAATTTGCAACACCCGCGGCGAAAGAATGCCAATACGACGCTAACCACGAGGACACATCAACACGGTCCTACGGGAACAAAACAAGCCCTTAAGAGTTTCACCACGAGGCGGGAGGTAAACCAGGGCAAGGTAATAATACAAAATCCTACTAATATTATAAATGCGAAAGTCTCTCTATGTGTGTGTGTTTGTTACCACTCAGCTCCATAACGGCTAAACGANCTACTAATATTATAAATGCGAAAGTCTCTCTATGTGTGTGTGTTTGTTACCACTCAGCTCCATAACGGCTAAACGATTTTTGATTAAATTGTGTGTGTAGGTATTTTAGGTCCTGGAATAGGACATATTATACTTTTTATCCTGGAAAAGTGTACTGTTCCTGTGGAATAACAACAAAACGTAATTCTGCAACGGCTGGGAACGTGACCGAAATATATTTCCTTTGGTGTCAGAGTTTATCAGGCCGCCCAAGGACCTCTTAAAGGCTTAACGACTGCTATCAACCGATTACAACCAGAACCGAATATCTAACGTGCCCTCCAAACCCGGAAGCGCTCAGATGTTATGCCACTAAATGGTCACCCATTCAAATGNGACCGAATATCTAACGTGCCCTCCAAACCCGGAAGCGCTCAGATGTTATGCCACTAAATGGTCACCCATTCAAATGTGTGCCGCTGGAAACGTTGCTTAATTTGGTGATCAATTAAGATCCCTCAGTCAAGCGCAAAAAGTTTTACCTATGTACACTTTTTTCTAAAGCTACAACTTGATGAAACTCACGTTTTGATTTTCATACATCGACGCTGGAAAGTGGAAATGTGGTAACTACGCGATAGTTGAACAGTTACACTCCAAAAACAATACCCTAATTCTTGAATATCTTGTAAAAAATATTTCCTTCCTTTTGGGTTGCCATAATTATTTAAAAACCTAGGCCAACATAGTATAATTTTATAATTCTGCTTTCACATAAATTAATTGTCTTTTCCCAATTAATTTATTAGTGTATCACTGTAATACTCAAATGTGACAAGGCGAAGCCGGCCCGGTTCGCTAGTAATTAATATAATCATATTGCACCTAGAAAATAGGTCTGTCTGCAGCCAGCCACTGAGACGCGAAGATGCTGCTATGGACACAGCGTCATCGTGCACGACTGCCGTTTGCGTAATGATGACCAGTCTACGGTGACAACTCAACAGATAGTGAACGAGTAGATGTGTTCTTTAGTACTTAGTAAATATGTGACACTAATTAACCGTAATATTCCTCCACACGTTATCGTAAATGTAATTGTATTGTTATTCTTTCAATCAGTCATATAACTGTAAATAAAACCNATATTCCTCCACACGTTATCGTAAATGTAATTGTATTGTTATTCTTTCAATCAGTCATATAACTGTAAATAAAACCTTTTTATACTTTGTATCTTTCGCGTTGTGATTAACTTAATCCCAATCTAATATACTAAATTTATGGTTTGTAAATATAATTATAACAAACATTAACATTGGTGCAGGAGCCGCGCCAGTCTGTTCCAGCCNCGTTGTGATTAACTTAATCCCAATCTAATATACTAAATTTATGGTTTGTAAATATAATTATAACAAACATTAACATTGGTGCAGGAGCCGCGCCAGTCTGTTCCAGCCTATCGTAGCCAAGCGTAATAACAAACCATTACAATGGCGGATGTTAGGGTTTTTACCACCTTTCAGTAACCAAGCATGTACAGCTCCACGTTCCGTCTTTAATAGCTTTTATATAAACCACCATCATTTTTATATAAATAATTTTTATATTTTATATAAACCACAATAATAACTTGGTGAATCTTGTAAGTTAAGTATTATAAAACCACCTCGCCCTAAAATCCCCTCCCACCCACGTCAAATAAAATAATGCAGTTCTTGTACAACTTAAAAGAATTAATGAAACATTTTTTTTCGCATTTTGCAAAATGTGTAACTTATTAAAACGGATTTAAATTTCAAAGAAACATGGTAACTTAACGGAATACATTAAAGCCTCTGTGTGGGACGGACGTGGTAGGTAATGTTAATAAACATGACACTATTTTGCATATGCTAATTTAAAAATTATAACTATAGCGTAATAACATTAAATAACAAATTGATTTTAATGAGGCACTTAATGTGTAAAATGAAATCATGAGCGCGTAAACATTAATAATAATACAATTAAATACCTTATGAATGAAAAGATCTAAACAACGGATTATACAATCATATATGTTCGTAAAGTTTTCGATAGATCGAAATATTTAATAAGGGAATATGTATGTAATACATAAAATGCTTTAGAGATATGCAAAAGATTTTAACGTTTTAATACTATTGCATTTTAAAGACAAATAATATTAACGCAGTCATATGGTAAGTTCACCAACGGTCATAGGCAGCCGTGCGATACGTGACCGAGTGACACTGCTGTTACTTGTGCATTGGGTAAGTCAGCACTTACTTTGCAAAGCAGGCAATAACGTGTGTTAATAGAGCGCAGGGGATTTAGCCACACTTCTTGGCAAATGAGTTCATTAAATCTCATATTTCCCTTGCAGTCATGATACATTTTAGCAATCCATATTCATTGTAGGCAAATAGGGCACAGCCAGAAAGGAAGCAGCCATAGGTCTATACGGAACTTTGATCCGGGACTTAGACAGTCCCGTGGTTCTATTTCACGCCTGAGACGTGAATCTCTGGTCCTCAGGGTTGCACAGATTCACGACCTGGAAGCGGAAGAATAGTGTATTGCGTGGAACGCGAAGAGTTGTAACGGAATGGAAAAGTACACGAGACACGCCCACTCCGCCTGCACCGCCTACTGTATGCACGCCAACTCACGTACATGCAGTGAAACGAAGTCTCTTACTCAGGGGGTCACCAACTGAGGACCTGAATTCCAGAACATGCTAAGTCGAAAATTCATATTTTCAGGAGAGACAAAAAACTATTTATCTAGTGTATGATTTGATTTACCGGTTTCAATTAATTTTGTATGTCTCCACAGATTTTGAGAAGTGGTTTAAAGACGAAAACATGACGCTTATAAAATTAATCTAATAAAAAAAACATTTACAAGTTGATTTAGCATGTTTTAGCAGCAGATAGATATAAAAATAAAACTTAGAAACAAGTTACCTGCTTTATTCTCAAAAGGTAGTGACAAACATAATACACACATGTTATACACATATGTGTTGGCAGAAGGGTAGGAGGAAATTGTTTTGCCCTCCAAATAACATGCAGATGCCACACTCATACAACAAAATGAAAACAATACATAATGATACGTTCAATAACTGTACAATGGACAAGATGTCAGCGGTAGACATTGAAAACATAAACATTTTTTACAAACTGTTTATTGCCGAAGGGATTACGTACAAAAACATTATTTTATAGTTACAATACCGCTGTAAATATTAACAACACTCTTCATCCACAAAAGCATAGCCATATTCATGACGTTCGCTGCTATTCTTACTCATGATCGTTGCCATTGTTATACACATCAGCACACTCCCACCATCTTTGAATGATTTTAAGCATTCATAAAATATTCTGTCTTCCTTAGGTATGTACTCCAAGAGTTTCGTGATAACATTCAGTTTGCAGACGTAATAGGCAGAGCTGCAACATACATGCCGTTTTGTGGAATTAATATTCTCTCAGTCAAGTCTTAAAATCTTAACAAATATTTCATTTTACTGGCACAACACCAAACCGTTCTTTGACTAAAACCATCCAAGCACTGGGTGTTGTCACTTGTTCTGTTGATCGTTTAATTATTTCACTAATAGAAAAATCAGTATCGCACGGCAGAAACCGATGACCCACATAGGGAAATAGTGAGTTATACTCTCATATTCTCCTGTCTTAACCAAAGTATACAGAACATTTCATATAGTCCTATTCCTATTTTGGCCTGCACATGCATCTGTGAAAATGTTGATATTTATCACACTATGTGGTAACTTTGTATGAAGGTAATGTTGAAAGCAAAAAATTACTTCATTGACACATCGTTCAGCTTTATTTTCAGGCCTCATGTACATACTGGCAACGCCTGTTCCGAGGTTATGATATCCTAAGTTTTGTACCTACAACTGCCGGGCATGAAATACATTATTTAGTACTAAATGTGGCACGGGAATATTTTTTTGAAAATTAAATGCTATTGTAACTTTTGTAAGTGGTGTTTTAGCTGCTTCTGAACAAACATGTTTATTTTTGTAAAACCACTTAGCCTTGTCTTTGTGCAGCTCTACTTGTACTCAGAGGCACTTCCCCTTTACTTCATTTTTATTTCTCCTGTTATTTTAACTTCATATTATGCACACATTGCACAAATATCACTTCTTGGTCTACCAAACATATAATCAAATTTTTCCTTGAAGTAGATAAAATAAAATTTGTACTTTACAGCTGCATTAAGCTTTTCGATATTTAGCTTCCTCTTTTGTACAGCAAATCATTTTCAAGGTCTTGTATTTAAAAAAAAAAAACCTTTATATTTTTATGATACTAAGTTCTTGACGAAGATATCTCTTTTAACATTTATTTCGGCCATAATGCGTGACCTTTTATGAAAACGGTTTTATGTGAGAATTTATCTTTTTTACAAGGATTTCACTAACAGTAGTTCTAGTTAAGTGTTTACCTCTATTTTCTGTTAGTGAAATATTGTTAAAGGAGAGCTTTGCTATTCGCTTGACTCTAAACAACCCAATCCCATGAAAAGCAGCAAAAACTTTCTGGCAAATAACAGCTTCAAACTTCTTCAATGGATCTTTCAGTCGATATGTGTTACTAGAACATTTCAACTTACAGTGTTTAGCATATTTTGGGTGACGTCATTGCACTGGAGTAGGTCGAATAAGCGTCGCTAAATATGTATCCTGCATCTCTTTGCTTGCCATTTCATTGAAGGTTTGCAGTATAATCTCCTTGCTATCATTTCCCACAAACTAGAAACACTTCTAACGGCACCTACAATATACAAAAAAGATAACATTTTACATATATCTCACTTTAAGCCTTTATTTCATATTAGTCATTGTTTTATAGTGTAGTGTAAACTAATTTAGAATCACGTGTAGTTCTCACCAGTCTTTCTAGCATTCACATCGTTTCCAGAATGACCTTTACGCTATAATACGTTTCTTTTTTATGCTTTTTGACGTAATTTTTCCATGACTAATCATTTCTCTTTCTTTTCCGTGGATATAGCATTTTGATTCATTCTAACTTGACAACATGTTTGCTGTTGTTGGAGAGCTATCAGCTGTTTAACTAGGCAACTGTACGAACCTCCAGTATCAAAACATGAATATTAATACAAAAGTAAACGTGGTTAACGTGTGTGCTACCAACTATTGCTAGAACTGTAATACCAGCAGGTGCAGATTTCGGTATGTGGCACCTGACTCATTACAATGCTAACTCCATCCATACCCTGACAATTCAACCGCGCTAACTCCGTGGATATAGCATGATTTGGAATTCAGATGTATCTTAAACTGCTAGATTTATAGGTTTAAAAGTGGAGTTGGTGTGTTTTTGTGGTATGACACTTTGCACATTTTAATGAATAGGACGTTTTACTCTTATCGAAATTCCGGCGATTTTGGAGTTAACATGTTTTGGAATTCAGGTTTTCAATTTGATTCTCGCGAGAGTCGCGGGATTTGGGTTTCTGGGGAAGTTGGCCTGTAGTCTCGTTTAGCGCCGCTGACCTGAGGAGGAATCCCGGCATTAGAAGCGCAGAGAAATGAGGTGTGACACTTACTGTGAGTCATATATGAGACACAGTTACTGTGCAGTGTGCCACGAGGGCACTGCAACTCAACCTCCTTGCGGTAGGATCTTGAGAGCAGATAATTTTGTGTGTGTCAATAAGGTTTGATGTTAAAGATAATTTCGACAAGTGCATAAGAAATCTGTAAAACCTTAGAACATTTAAATATTGTACATATGTGTTTTGTAAAGGAAAACGAGAATCAATATTACTCTTAGTAAAATATCAGCTGAATAAAGAAAGTTACCAAGTGTATAAAGAATGTAGGTAATAAATAAAAATATGCGAATGCATAAAACATTTTAAGCAATTGAAGGCTAATATTTAATAAGGAAGAAGATATGAGGTTATGTACAAAAATTATCTACAATATTTGAATAAAGCCTTAGCATAGTTAAAATGAATTAAATTAGTTCACCACCGCGCATTCAGAGGGCAATAATAAAATGTTAATGAATGGTTATGCATTATTTAGAAATTAATATTACAATGTTCTCAAGTGAAGTAAACTAATTTAAATAAAAATGTAATTAATATTTAAGAATCGAAGGGCACGTGTAGAAATTAATAAGAATTATAAGAGTGCAATAAGAAGGCAGACAAAAGGAAAAATATATTTTGCAAAAAAAAAAAAATTATTATTACAAAAGAACACGAACTAATGCATGTGTTGTGAGTTTTAGCATGACCAGTGAGCGCACCACCAACGCTATGGAATAGCACGCAGCGAAAGAACAGGGGTGTCCACCATATTGCAGAGATGGAGACCTCGCGATCGGACGACACGTGGTAATCTTTTCTGCGGCATGAAAGGTGCCATCACAACTTGTTGATTACAAACACACTGTCGGCAGACATTTCACAAATACACACACGTCATCTCCACTACACGTGGCATTTCACGTCACCAGTATGCTGTCGTAATTCACAGTATCATTTTTAAATAAACAAAATTTGATAAACATCGGGGAAACTAAAAATTAAGCTCAAATATATAACAAAATATCTGAATGTACTTATGAAATTATTTTTAACTAATTTAAGTGAAAAGTACAATGCAGAGAATATAAAAAAATCCTTCTTGTGCCACAGAAGCATAAAAGTTGTAACAATGATTAAATAAACAAAAAAAAAAGGCACAGTAAAGTGTGATATACGACGAAAATATTGTGTATATTAACGTAATATTCTTGTATTTAACAAAACGTTGAATCACAGCTCGCAGCCCCAAACCAAACCAAATTAACAAATCTAAGGATTTACATTACAAGGCCTAATAATTTTCCAAGGCTGCTAGTCATTTCGTCACAAGAATTTAAAAATTTTCTGTACTGCAAATAGAAAAACAAAAGAAGGTGAAAATATGCAAAATGTTATCTTTACGTGGAATTGTGGCCAAGAAAATTTAAGAATACATAATATTGTTTATAAATAGCTTAAATATTACAAAATATTTATGATTCCTAAATGTAATTAAATAAGTTAAGTTATTACTAGCTTCCTTATAGACCCCTCGAAAGCATATTTGGTAGGTCGGAGGATTTGCGAAGCACGTGAAAAAATATAAAGAAAATTCTACATAAATTAAATAAACGTAATTAATCACATGCCTCCTACATTCCAAATTGAACCTATCCAAACCTCACGATTATATTTATTGGCCAATACATTGATAGACTGCTTAGAATTAAGTATGGTTTTGTAAAAGTTTTTTNCTTTACGTGGAATTGTGGCCAAGAAAATTTAAGAATACATAATATTGTTTATAAATAGCTTAAATATTACAAAATATGTATGATTCCTAAATGTAATTAAATAAGTTAAGTTATTACAAGCTTCCTTATAGACCCCTCGAAAGCATATTTGGTAGGTCGGAGGATTTGCGAAGCACGTGCAAAAATATAAAGAAAATTCTACATAAATTAAATAAACGTAATTAATCAGATGCCTCCTACATTCCAAATTGAACCTATCCAAACCTCACGATTATATTTATTGGCCAATACATTGATAGACTGCTTAGAATTAAGTATGGTCTTGCAAAAGTTTTTTANGAATTAAGTATGGTTTTGTAAAAGTTTTTATTTAAATGTAATTAAAATGTCATCTTTTTCAGACATAACTGCAGATTTGTGAAACATTTTATATTGTGTATTAACACATTTTAACCTACAGGTAAAACAGCATGTAAACTTTGTTGGAAAACTTCTAACGGAGGGATCGTAGAGTTAAAAAAAAAATGCCTTGTATTTGTGTTCTAATATAGACAAATTATAATTTTGCCATTACAACTATAAAATGTCAATCTTTCAAGTTAACGTAAATACGATTAAAAAGAATGCCATAATTGTATTCTGCCACAAATGAAAATGTTAATTAAACCTCAAGAAAGACTGGCGCGTTTGATCTCACACCGCTTGGCTGTGGCGAACACGAAGGAGTGTGCACAACACAGCGACTCAAGTTCATGACCAAGCAATTTACTAGCAGCTTTGCGACGGCAATAACACAAGTCCGCTTTTTCCAAACACACGTATAGAGCAGGGAAGACAAGTGCAGCTCCTTCACCTTGTTTCCCTTCTTACTACATTATACTACCCACGCTTATTACCCTAGCGTAGAGGGCGTCATCCCAATCCAATTCCCTGCTGCGGAAGAGAATAAATGAAGACATTCACACAAGCATCTGCAGTCCGCAACCCGGCTGAGGACAGCCGCTTATCCGACGTCGAAAAGGATGTTCTGATGGGCTCTAGCGTGAACCTTCATTTAAACCAACATACTTGTTGAATGCACCGAAGGTAGACGCCGCTCTATTTGGGACAATTTGCAAACACCCGCGACGAAAGAATGTCAATACGGGGCTAACCACGAGGACACATCAACATGATCCTACGGGAACAAAACAAGCTCTCAAGTGTTTCGCCCCGAGGTGGAAGGTAAACCAGGGCAAGGCTATAATACATAATAGTTAATATAATCAATCGCACCCAAAAAAATCTGTCTGTCTGCAGCCAGCCACCGAGACGAGAAGATGCTGCTCTGGACGCAGCGCCATCGTGCACGACCGCCGTTTCCGTAATAATGATCATCCTACGGCGATAACACAACCGAAAGTGAGCGAGCAGAAATGGACTTGAATTCTTAAAAAAACATGTAGCACCAATATAATGTAATATTCCTCCACACGTTATAGTAAATGTAATTATATTATAATGTTTTAAGTCAGATATACAGGTATAAATGTAACTGTTTTATACTTTGTATCTTGCATGTTGTGATTAACCAACTTCCAACATAAAATACTAAATGTATGTATTGTAAATATAATTATAACATACTATAACAACGAGCAATAACTTCCTCTTACACTCCATAAGTCTATCAGATACAAGAGTCTTTAAATATATCTCAGACGGATATCTGGTTTCTCATTGGAATGGTCGACATTGGAATGGTATTGAAAAATTCGTCATAACGAACAGATGTGGAAAAAGGTTAAAACAATTATACTGTGGGTGCCTACTCCCAGTAATTGTAAAATCATGAATTATCAAAGAAAAGCCGATCCGTGAACCAGAAGAAAAGCGCCGATAAAAAAATTTAAAAATATAAATAACGAAGGATAGATCCAACGATAACTAAAAACTTGATGTTTAAGGAAATAATAGAATAGAAAGCAATGAATAATGTGGTGGATATTAAAACTGTATGCCTTTATTCTGAAATATGTTTGTAGTCAGACGCAATCTTGCATTTGCGGAACTTCAATAATGCATTTTATTGAAACCTAGCATTTAACATTTTTAACATTTTGCTATTTGTCTCGTTGAAAGTTGTAAAAGAAACAGTAAAGGATAATTTTCAATACAGTTCAAATTTATTCACATTAAAACTAAACATATTTCATTATTTTATTTGTATGGTTATGTAACAATGTCACTGTAATGCATCGTGTTTTTTTTAAATCAAGTATCAATTTCATACAATTTAACATTTCGTTTATAGCTTGTTTAACGCATAGCTATAGGTATTCTGCCAACACCTCACCTCAAGAGACTGGAGGATAAACTGTTGTGATGATAGAAATAATTTAAATAATAAGTAATGGAAACAAAGTGAATTTAGTTTATTATCGTGAAATAAGATTTTGTTTTCTTTGTGGAATATTGATGGCGGCATCATAAATAATTTATATCAATCTGACATTTAATGCTAGGGGTACGCAAATACAACGCTATTTGTTGTTAATTTTGGTCATGGAAACTTAGATTTTAGTGTTTTCTGCGTTTGTAAAAAAAAATTGTATTTGATAAAATCTTTGTTGAAAAATTCTTAAAGCATTATTTTACAAGGTACTCAAATGTCACTAAAATGCTAAGGTTACAAAATTTTACGCAATTGTGTAGCCTTCGGTCTATATATAACAAGGTGCAAGATTTTAGAATTGTAGTTAATTATGTTTTGAACGAAATTTAATTTTAGGATTTTATGTTCCTTTTTATTTGGCAAACTCTATTAAAATGGAATGTAATCCTCGAATGTAAGCACATAGCACAAATTGATATTGCCATTCAGTATTCAACATGAATTTGATTAGTTTCCCACAAATTAATGTGAATATGCAGTGCATTCTGGCTGCTCTTAATTAATATACACATTATGTCGTTATTTATTTGGTACAGTTATTACTTTAAATCTAATTCTGGATAACCTGGTCAATCACACTCGTATACTTTTCTGCGCTGGACAGCGTTTTTGTTTTTTAATCACACTATTCCACCGCTCTCCTAGGCATAGCCTAGTTACATGTATTGTTTACTACAATTTTTTTATCGTACACATTGACTTAAAAAAATACAAGTAAATGCTGCGATCCAAAGTCTGGTTGGGAAGTACTTATTTTGTACTGATGACACAACCTGAATGTACATAAAAGTGTGGTAAGAATGAAAAATTTTTGCATTAAAATTTAAATTGTGAAATCATTATTCATTTTTATGTTGGCTGGTGATTACCTGAATAGATAATGAAGAAATGATGTGAATTAATTCAACGAAACCTGCCAGTGTCCTTAGCTGTATTTCAAATAAAACCTTATTGGAGAGTGTGCAAATTGAAGTTTAGGTAGTAGTTCCAAAAGACCAAGAATTAATAATTTTCTCTGATTTTCAATGGCATAATGAATATGGCTGAATAACGTGTTGCACTTACAATTGCCATTCAGTAATTTAGAGCGGAAATATTTCTTTAGAACGTGCTCATCGTATACGTGAATCATGTCCTACTGGCCTGCCGCATACGGTCTGCGGCATCACTCCATACGGACTCCGCACAATATCTGGCAAACAAAGATATACAATTGACTACTTAAGTTAGCTGCAACAGTTTATAATTTTATAGCATTTTTTCCTTCGAATATTCCCTACATTTTTATTGGCAATAAAATAGTGTCGCAGCGCTAACTAAATAAATCCAATAGTTGTGTATGTCATCCTATTTATTTTATTCTAATGCTACTCGAAAATTTACGGCTTTCTAATATATGTAGGCATTAAAATCTTCGTCACTTCTTCAAGTGGGCTATGTTAAAAGAAAACATGGCTAAGCTATGAAAAAATTAACAATAAAATTGTGAATTTTTAATCGTAGCCATATATATTTTATCTGACTCCTGAATAAATTTTCAAAATCACATGTGGCACTCGGAAGGAACTGAGCTTGGCTATCACTAGTATTCGTCATGATCTTGGAGATAGGGCAGTAAAGTTGCTTGCACGATGGTATCACTATCCGAGCGATATAATGGCCAGTCTACTTCTACTCTCCTCTTCCCCACTCGGTTCATGCTACACATTGCGGCCCAAAACTTGCCTTCAAGTGTTTCATTGCAAAATCTCACACGTCTCCTTTGATTGTTTGAAGAGACAGAATGTCAGTGATTGTGACTTTTTTAAACAGCTCATCTCAGGCAATACAGATTTTAAGATGATTGGATTTATAGCAAGAAAACTGTTGCTTTACAAACCTTTCAATAAATAATATCATGTTGTTAGAATCTTTAAAACAATTTTGGATCCATTAGCATTACAGTGTGCTTCAAAATCAGCAAATCAGTTTTTGTTTGAAAGCGATATGAAAAAAATACGGAAGTAGGGAAAGAACTTATTTTACATGTAAACGCCTATCCCGTGGTCTAGGCCTAATTGAGATACAACATGTCCTTAACGAGATGTAGAGTTCTAACTATCAGCTAAGCTTTTAAGAACTACATAAAAAATTATTTGCACACATTTAGATAAAAGTAGGTTAATTAATTATATCAGTAAATTTGTGTTAGATTAGCATCATTAAATCATGTAGGATTATCGTTATATCTCACCTTTTCTAATATTACAATATCTCAGTACGATAAATAACAACATGCACTCATCTATATCCACGCTGGTTACAAAGAAAAACAACATACGTCACAAAACACTCTCACGTGAAACACACTAAGTCGCATACTACACCTGCACAATGCTCCACAATGGTGCGGCGCTTTGTCACGAATACATAGGGCACTTAAGGCAGAATATTTGGTCAGATAGGTGCTACTATATAACGGGATTATTTATAACTATCTTTGTCTTGAGCTACCAGCTGTCCGGGACTACCTCCCTGCCACTATTGCAAATAAACATGCCAATAACAACACCTAAACCAAATTCTAGCAAATAATAAAATAACTCAAGTAAACAGATACAAAAATGGATAAAACTCATACATGATGAAATAATAAAAATTTATAACCAATCAACTTTTCAAAAACCTTATCTACGCAAAAATTATAGCATGCAACAAAACACTGTTCCCTTTTTGTTCTCATGGTTTTGTGTGAAATGTCCTAACACCATTTCTGCTAGGGAAAAGACAAAGCACCAGTTAAAATGTAATGCATCTCACTTTAGAGTATCCTTTAGGGCAATGTCGTCACCATCCTGTAGGCCTGTATTCCAGCCAGTGATCAATGATGCTACACCTGACAACCCGTACGGGAACAGGAACTGCTTTCTTCTTTGGACTTAGTAACTGCAAATCCGAAGATGGTCTTTCTGTCTTCGTCTTATTTGCAGCCATCGAATCACTGGCGAATGAGGGGCCCTAAATTTCTTGAGTCATGCCTTAGTATCTTTGGTCTCTCCGCAATAGGGTAGCCACGGATTCATTACGCAAACATATAAAATTAATCCATAGTGGCGTAGGTACCAAAGTCTTGATTTCAGATACTCGGTAAAGATAAATGAGCATACCAGCCAAGTTTACCCCACCCATATGTTTGTTTTATTGGGTTACAATATTGGGACAGGGCACATCTTTCTTACTTCTTAGATTGCTGTTCCAGCGCTTTATTGTAGACACGGGCTGAATACCACAGAAAGAGCTCGCCAGACATACTATTTATTGTCGACACATCGGACCACAATGATACCTGAATTCATGTCCATCCTAAAATCGTAACTACATCGACCACGTTAGTTAACAACCTTTTCCTATTCCAGTGGATAAACTAAGTTTTTTTCTGAGTGTCCCGAGAGGCGCTTCAAATAAACGATCGGCTCTAGAGTACAGCAAGCATTATACAATCATACTCTGGCATTGAGACCTTGTGTCAATGACCTATAAAACCCGATTACTACATGCCCATAAATACCAATCCATTCGTCAAGTTTGTCAACATTGTCTTTATTGTGCATGGAACATAGGCAATGGCATATTATTCCTGAAACCCCAACAGTAGATAGATAATGTATGTCTGAGGACAAGGACTGGGGCTGAGGATTGGCTGCCATATTGAATTTGCCATCTTGGATGACATCACAACCGCCATCTTGTTTTCAACATTTATATTGTTTCCAGCCACCATCTTGTGTTCGCTCTCCATCATGTTTCTGGTCACCATCTTGTTTTGGCCCACCATCTTGTTTCCCAATTACTTACCATCGCATCTGTCGCATGAACTCCACATGCGTAGTACTATCGACGTCAGCAAGAGTGCACTACCGATCCCTGTAATGTTTTTTATTGCTGCTATTGTGTTCGACACCAACATCTTGTTTCTACTTGTCCTTTGTTCAACTTTCGCCTGCTAGGGGTGCTGTTGTCACTCTCACTCAGCTGCCATGATGGTTCTGGAGTTGGCCGATACGAGGGCTGTTTTTTTTATTTCAGATCTCAAAATATTATTAGGAGAGGGCATGATCGAACTACCGAACCTTGGGTCGGCATGCAGATGCCTTAGACCATTCGGCTATCGGGACATGTGCTGCAACAAGGGTTTAAAAGAAGTAATAGCATGTGTGTGCGGGGGGAGAATAAATATTTCGTCGTAATTATTATAATGCATAGTAACAATTTTATATACGTTTCTTAACTATCCCAGACTTATATAGACCAGCAGTAAAATTTTTTTTTGTTATAGTCATAGACATTAAATATGAATTTTTAATATAGTTATAATTCTTTTTAAAGTATATTTTAATCTTTAAGTATTTTTTTTTGTATTTATTTTTTTAGTATTTTTAAATTATTAAAATTTTTTTTAATGTTATAAAATTGTGTACCTTAGAAATAAAACACATTTTATTATATTTTTTATTCATTTAGGTTACTGGAGTTGAGTTTGCGTGCATGCATGTACAGGCAGGGCAGCTGACCTTGTCAAAGTTTTAAAAAAATGATCTGTGCTTGCTTGGCAAGGGCTGTGTTAGCTTTTTCAAAGGCCTGCACCTGCAGCGTGTCAGGTAAATGGATATTGCATGTGTACGTGCTTCCCAAAGTTTTCACAATCTAAATTGTGTCAGATAGCGTACGTCAACACATGTGGGAATATCTGTGGAAGCATTTTCACAGGTTTGCATCCGCACAGTGTCAGGTAACTGCACATATGCATGTGTATGTGCTTCCACATCGTTTTCATAATCTACACGGTAGAATGAATGGTAAAATTATACACGCGGACGAGTTTCGGCAGTAGCTCAATCCATTTGTAATTTCCATTCGCTGTTAAATGTCTCCACAATTCGGATTTCAGAGTCTGGTGAAAATGCTGGACGATGCTAGCATTGAATACAGAGTACATGGAATAGTGATTTATTCTGCACCTTTTCATCAATGCACTTAAATAATCATTAAAATATTCTTTACCACCGTCTGTGTGGAGATTTTTCGGTATGTGTCATTCGCTCAATACATCCGCCATGGCCTCAGTGTCGTCACATACATTCTTCTACTTAAACAGTCTGGTCCAGACATACTTGCAAAAAGGTACCTATTATGGTCAAAATGTAGCGGTGGTCTTTATTCGCATGAGCAAATTCTTGCATTTCGATCAGGTCGGATTGGAAAGTATCGTCCAGTCCTTTTATGATGTAATTTCTCCGAGGATAATTCTTTCTGCCGGCGTGTGCAATTCCCAGGAAATGGCATATTTCATCATATTACGACGTAACCAGCTTCGCGAGTTCTTCGATGGCAGATATAATCTCGATAGTGTGGGATTGGTCGCTTGCAGACTGCGAAGCGACCAGTAGCCATAGTCTATAGACGAGTTCGTTCGGATCGTTCCAGAACAGAGTTTTCTTGCGTTTGGCATCGATCTTCTGCAGCAGCAGACCCGATCCAAAAGTGTCAAGCAATGGTAGTAACAGTCCTGTGATGATGCCAAATTTCGCATGTGTTAGTTCCTTAAATTGCTGCATTGAGGGTTTATCATTCACGTAATGAGCACTACTGGACTGCAGCAGGCAAAGGAACTTGCGCAAATCAGATTCGTTGTAGTGTCAGGGATGCCTACGAAACAAAAGTTCACACAGATCATGTGTCATTTTCACCTTGTGCTTGCCGATCTGCGTCACATCACCTGGAAAAAAACATCACTTCCTTTTTCTGGATAAACCATTTTTCATCGTGGTGTCGCAAGCCGTACATCTTGTCGCTGTTCCGATAAGGATAGGAAGCGATGTAGTGCCCGACCAGGGTACCCACGTCGGGTCCATGCTCTCGCGTTCGTTTCTGTTCGCGCGCATGCAGCAATTCGATCAGGACTAAATAGTCTTCGTCGTTAGTGATGCCCCCTTCTGATTCGGGTATTTCCGGACTTATTTTCCGTTTACGCATCGGGATCTATCCTTCCACTTTGATTTCGTATTTGATATCTGGCTGAGGTAACTCTTACTCCTGGTGTTGTCGACCATGTTCGTCGAGACAGCTAGTTATCGGCTTTTACACCACTTCCCTTCGATTCTCGAGAGGCAATCTGTATGTTTGGAAGTAGATATTTCACGCGAACAGATTGGATGGCCTACTGCAGCTCGGTCGTCAGTTCGGTTCGGTCCACCATCATTTATAGAATGGAATAAACACACAGGTTTACATGTATACACTTATTCACTCTCGAGTTGAGGAAAGTGAATTTTCGATCCTTTCCAGTCGGTCAATGCACGCATCCAGAACCTTCTTGCTATGCCTTGAAACATCGGTTTTCGCAGCCAGTTTGGACGTTAACATATTTTGAACAGTCTTCAATTCTTCCTGTCTCTGCACATTCACATACGTTGATCAGGTCCATTATCTGTGCATCTGCCCCCTTATGTGCTGGTCAATGGCCACCAAATCTTCCATTACATCTTTTTCCACACTCTCGATCTTTTACACAAGAAACGTCATGCTCCTGTGAACAGCTGTGTGGCGAGCTTGCATTAGCATATTTCCGTCATTATCATTGGAGCATAGAACATGTCTAAATTTGGAAATTGTATTGTGGCTCATGGTCGGCCTTGTACTATAAACTGATCGAAACCACACCTGTACTTTAACTTATGTAATGGCTAATCTTTATCGATCAGTAAATGGGCCGTACTCATCATTCGAGCACAAAGAACACATTCTAAATTCTGCGAAAATCATGTCTGCATTGACGTGGTCGTCATATACACAATTTCATATCGTCAATACGAAACGACATGAAGAACTTCGCATTATTGCATAGTAACTGTTTTGGCATGAACGAACAAGTTTGGATCAAGTACACACAGTCCACTTTCGCATGCCATCCCATGCTAAAGTACTCTTGAAAACCAGTCTGTTTCTCACATCCCACATCATCGAAAATAAATACGGAGTTTGCCAATGCTTTGCTTGGTGGCACGACGGTTTCATTATTGCTACAAGGGAAATAGCATAGGCCAACCACAGCCTGCAGTACATGTACTAGATGCTGGCATTTTGGTTGCTGGAGCGATTTGGATTACAGCTAAACATCCTCGATCTTAAGTCCATTCGGTTACTCCGAAAGACTGAGAAACACACTCGTCTTCCCACAACCCAACAGTCTGCAAATTAGTCCTTTGATGGTATTGGGCAACATCGTGCAATATCATGCATCTTGCGATGTTTCGACATCTTCCTCGGTGATGCAGATGGGAAGACTAACATCTTGCTTGATTATCTCCAAGGCACTGAAACGGAAATGTATAAAATATCAGTATATATTGGTTTGTAGCGCAGTAGTATGTGATGACTCATAGAATAAAGATAAAATCTGGAAGAGGGATTGTCTTTATGTTGATCAACAATCTACATTTCGAGCTGCACATTCCCAGATACTGGTTCTGCAGGCCAGAAACTAAGCTAGCTAAAAGGCTGGCATGTGGTGATATGGGCATCAATGCGCTGGACGAGGTGTGCAAGTTGCACAATACCGCCTATTCCCAACACAAGGATTTGCAAGCCAGGCACATGGCCAACAAGATACTCGCACATAGGGTGGACGAAATACATCACTCACTGGACACCTGACTTGGTGAAAAGATAGCCGCGTGGGGTGTTTCCAACGCGATGAAAGCCAAGGTGAAGCTGGGAATGGCGGCGAAGAAAGCGAGACGAATTTCCAAGAGCAGAAGGAAGAAAAATATGGGAGAGTTCCTTTTTGCCTTGATACCTGCAATAGGTGCTCTGGGTGGTATCGCCAGGGCTGTAACGAATATAGTTGGTGCAGTGAAACGAGCCTCTTACAAATGTAAACAATTGGAGGAAAACCTTCGCCACAACCATAAACTGGAAGCTATTGCCATGGGTAAAAACAACGGCCAATGACTTTTCATACGATGGCCCTACCAAGGAGAAGAAGGATGTGCGAGAAAGAAAAAGCATCGCAGCAGTAGGAAGCACTAATTAAATATCTACAGAAACAGCCACCCAAAAATATGGATTTGGAACTGTTTGCACATAAATTGAAGATACCTCATTTTCGCGGTGGGTTTATGCGAGATGCTTTGCCCACTAAAACCAAACATGACGAATGTGACATAATCAACCTAGACACAATATCTGGGCCCGGTACACATTAGGTAATGTATGTCAAACATGTGGTATACTAAAACTATTTCAGTAATTTGCATACACCACCCGAACTGCAGCAGTCCCTGAAAAATTGCAGCCTGACTTACAACTACAAGATGGAGAAGATGTCGAACACATTGAACTGCAGACACTTGTGTCTTTGCTTTCTGGTGTGGTGTAATAAAAATAAATCGAAGCCGAATAAATGCTTGCTAACATTTTTACATAAAAAGGTGCTCGCATTTATATTCATCAGTCAGTTTGTCGGTATCCATCATTATAAGTGGTAAGACATCCGAGCTGAGGGCGACATTTTACTCGCCCTTGGAGCTGGAAGGTGAGTGGGTCGTCGGACTGATGGATTTTAAGACTAAAAACTCCCAATAAAACATAGAAGAAAATGTGAATTCCGCTTTCCAGTATGTAGTGGCGGGAGATGTGAAGGAAATCAGCATTCCCACTGGCACATTCGTACTGAAGGACATAATTCCATCAATAAATACTTGCAATCGGACATGACCTTCGAACTACATGGTAACCCAGACACACTAAAGGCAGAAATATTTTGCAGTGCCAAAATCAATTTCATTGAACCGGATACCATCGGGCCAATGCTGGGGTTTCAGATACGAATTTACGAAGCTGGCAAAATGCACGAATCGTCACAGCATTTAAACATATTTCCAGTGAATGTACTATACACACAAACTGTAATTTGGCGAGCGGTTGCTATGTCAATGGTAAAACCTGCAATATGCTGCATGAGTTCGCACTGACAGCCTCTCCCCCCCCCCAGGATATAAACTGGTTGAAGTTCTGAAGAGCATCATTTACATTCCCGTGATCGCGAAGTGTACATATGAAGTGGTCGTGTCAATCGTCGATCAGGACGATAAGCAGATAGATTTCAGAAACGAAGAAATTAATTTGCGTGTGCACCTGAAACGATGGGATTGAGTTTCGCTAGGCATACCATACATAAAGTAGAGCGCAGCCTTAAACCCGGGATAAGTAGTGCTCGAGACATCGGCATGCTAACACGAGCCAAGAAGCAGTTTATATGTAGCCTAGGGTTTAAAGTGAACAGACATGGAAGACGACAATGTATTGAACATGACTCAGAGGGCAGAATTCGATGACGAATCGATAAGTTTGAGCTGCATTGCTACAAGCTGTAGCTGACTGGCCTCTATGCCCTCGGGCATGCGGTTCGAATCCCGACACAGTGTCAAGATATTTACACCCTGCCTTCGCAATAATTCGTGTATATTGCAGATATGCTCACGAAAGAGGACGGGACTGAACCCACCACCACCATCTTCGTTCACAATGGTATACTCCACCTTTTCGAGCGAGTAATGTACGAACTGAACAGTGTTACTATTAACGAAATGCGGGATATGGGCATGACCACCACCATAAAAATCTACCTCTTGCTCATGCCTAATAATCGTGACATGTTAAAAATGGCATGCTGGGTAATGGAAGACAGATACAAAGTTCCCATCTTCACAGAAGGCAAGTTCGATGTGAGCATGCCACTATCGATGTTACTGGGTTTCGCTGAAGATTATAGGAAAATTATAATAGGAGCCAAGCAAGAACTGGTGATATTGGTAGTCACCTCGCATCTCGATGCAGTGTTGGGAGCCAAAGAAAACCTGCAGCCCGTCGCTGAAATCCTGACCAATTTGGAGTGGATCGTTTCGCACGTGACTCCGAGCACCCACGAGCCCATGAAGCTACTGAACTATGTCAAGAAAGGAAAAATATTCGACATAACCTTCAGGAGTTGATTTTGGTTGCTTGCCTGCTCCTGTCATCTGCCACACGAAACCACTGGGTCGTGAAGACATCTTCAAGCATGGAAAAATCTTGTACATCATATTGGCATTTCAAACGAACAAGCAACACAACATCTCGGCAAAAAAATCGACCTTCAATCTCTGCAACATCCAGAATGTAAAATAATTTTTGAAAAGCGAAATCTATCCATATGTGGATTTGAACATCTCCTTCGACCAAGAAGGATTTACTTTTCCATATTATCTGTATACTCAGTTTCAACCCTCCTACAACAGGCGCGAGTCCTACTCGTCCTGAGCCCAGAAAGATTCCATGAAAAGGCGCCATTGCTGGTCTTTGATACATCCAAAAATAATGAGCTAGTTCAGAACAGCGTTTTGGATTGTCGTATCGAAATTATTTCCAAGGAAAACATGCCTGAAAACACTGCTGCATACTGTTTGATTTTGCACAACAGAGTAGTGAGCTACGACTTCTTTTCGGGGCTGGTGAGAATGGTGAGCTAATCATATATAAACAGGATGATCACTGCTTCTCACCTGAGTTTGTATCAGGATGTACTGTAATCTGCAAGGCTTCCAGAGCCAGAGTGGCTACGTGTTCAAGGAGATCGCAGTATCCTACGACGACGATGGTAAAACGCACATGCGCTCCTTCCACCTCCCTTATTCGTGTAAACTCTTGGACGAGAAAAGCAAGAAGACAAACGACCTGCTGGCCAAGTTCTACCGCGGATTTGAGTGGGATGGAAGCATGATTCCATACCACCAAGTGGTAAATGTGCTGCGCGACTTGCTGATGGAGTATCTGCAAGGACACATTTACTTTGCAGGGCCCGAGCAGAAAAATTTGCTGAGCGACTTGTGCAAAGCGAATTATAAATCATCGATGTGCAGTTTGAGTATGGCAGTCCTTTGCTGCGCAAACTGGCCAAACTTTAAGACGACCAACAGCGGCACGTCTGCGACAGATCAGAACCTAACTGGACACGCGAATGGAGAAACACACAGCTGCTGCGCAAATCGTGATTCGTCCTTGGACCGTGAATCGTTGAGTTACTTCTAGACATGGAGTCACACGAAATATAAGATAATTTAGTTTTTCATATGGTTGCACATCTGATCGGCATTCGCAATATATAAAATTAGATTTGATCGTCACGATGAATCTATTCTGTCCTACGCACATTTATGCAAATGCCAAGCCTGGCTATGGTGGCATTGAATACAGTATCATCGCAGAAGATGGATTTCTGCACACGTTCACCGATATCTGCAATTGCAGAATGCAGCATGGGCGTTTCGCGCTTTAATCAGTCGTCTACGAACCATCGCAGACTCAAGTTGATTGTCTGGGACCATCAGCTTGCTCCGTGTTCCACATGACGCCGCAGACGCAGCTGCTCTGCACCACCGACCTAATCATCACTCCGGCCTATACGCCTGCTACCATATACACATCATACTGTGCCGGAGAGCTGCCCCAGGCAAGGTACGAACCTTCCCAGTATCCCGGGCCCAAGAAAGATGCCACCAGCCAGACGACCAGACGTCGCCGAGTGCATCGTCAGCGCCAGACACTTGTGATGGTACCCATTACGGAGGTTTCGGTCTCCATCTCGGGAAATGAACCCGCTTCTACTCGTCGACGCCACCAATTAGTGTGTGATCCTGGAGCTGTGGATGCCAGACCTGCTGTTGACGGTGGTCCCACCATTGGCGAGGTGGAAGTCATGGAGTCAACTGTTAAATACGTTCAAGATCTGCACCATGGCTATGGTGAGGTGGATGACCAACAGGTGACCGGGGGTGTGAGTGGCCGAAACGACGGACATCGCCATGATCCTGAGACTAGTGCTACCTTTCGCAAGAAGCTAATGCTTACCATAATTCAAGAACTGCTTAGCCTTGCATGTGACAGCGCCTATTAAAATAGTGCAATGAGCACATTTTTCGGTAAACCAGAGCAAAAAAATATAAGGAATAGTTACAATCTGTATTGACTGTGTACTAAATAAATAGTGTATGAAAATATATTTGTGTGTTTTATAAATTTTTCCTTTTGTATTTTTTTCAGTATTAAAAGTCTTTACTTAATCTTGTATGTGACCAAAATAAATTTTCAAATAACATATATTTTTTATTAACTTCGTAATGGGGGAAAATGTTTATCTAAGTGAATAAACAATCGTATTTTCTGGGGTCGCTCCTGAATTTCCGTGCCGAACGATGCCGCAGTTCAGCTGGTTTGCTCGGGGATCTCCCATTTCCCCCGCCTTTTCTTTCCGGCACTGCTCCATACTCACCTCGCTTCACGCTCATCAGGTTTCCAGACAAGGGCAGAGAAATCGTTGTGGTGTTGCTAGTTTTTAAAATTTATTCTGCAATCATTATTGACGTTTCTTCTTTGACTTACATAGTATATCACTCAAAGGATGGAATAACTGTCATGTTAGGGGTGTGAATTTTTTTTTACCATTTGGAATAGATCGGAATTAATTATTGATGTATCATGATGTTCTGAGAATTACTCCAGACGCGATAGTAGTGGGCCTACTAAAAGTAAAACGATAACTGTCTCTAATATATAATTAAATAATGTTCATTGCCCTAACGAAGTTACTTTTTAAATATTAATTCCAAGATGACGACCAAATGTCACCCTTAAAACACGTAACAGGAATCGTCAAAAAAAAAAAAGTGGCATTGAAGTCAGTGTGTTTTGAAATAAAGGGTCCGGATTTCTTTCCCCTGATAAATATTTGCCCTATACATCATCTGTGGAATAGCAATTTTTCCATTCTACATCATCTTTGGAATTGCAAATCACCGGTTGAAGTTCCTGACCAGGAAACCAATAGCTACATACAATCGTGAAGAAACAAGCACATTCGTGAAAATACACCAGCTCGGCTTGCAATCAGCCGTCAGCTGCTAGTGTTCTATAATTTGCTGCAGGAATACTTACAGGCTGTTCACGATAAACTGTGCACTTTTGAAAGCTCTGCTTAAGATCTATTTTTAATCAAATAGTGTATTCTTACACCACATGTAAAATTAACATTGAAATTTTCCTAATCACTGTATTCATGCGTTGGTCAAATAAAAGTTGGAATTTGTTAGCCAAGTAAACAACTAAACATTTTACAATTTTCTAATTCTTAGTCTCACAAGCATTTTTACAGCCGGCAGGTTTTCTAGGGGATCTCCCGTTTGCATTCCGGTGCTGCACCACACTCACATCGTATCATCCTCATCGGCTCTCAAGACCTCGATGTTAAGAGACGCCCAAATCTCTTCATGCACTCTTTATACATATTAGCTATATATTATTCTCTAATTTTTTAAAATAATAATATTAAGTTTTAATGGTTTTGCTAACCCTTTCCTATACAATTTATTTTATAGTTTGAGGTGTTGCTGTACTCAAGTCGACTCAACACTTGTTTCGTTGTCACTGTAGGCTATATAGTCGGTTTCAGTAATATGAATAAATTATGACTAGGCAAGTAAGACTGTTTGTGAACCATTTACCCACAGGTTATAACAGTGATCGTTAATGACCAAAACTTGCCTAAACGTCCATAATGAACACAATTGCGTTCACTGAGTCTGAATGAATTTAGCATAGCTTAAATGCTGAAGGCTTCTGTTATTTTCTTTTAATATGAAAAAAAAGTTAAGTAAATGTTAATTAACAATATAATTTGCTTTCTCAGGCATAGAAGCACACTAAAGTGTTCGGTAGCACACATATAACATATGGTTTATATTTGAAAAATATAATTGATTTTATACAATGGATTCAATTCATGAGATTCATTGTCTGGGCGACAAAAAGGTCTGAGCCATTCGCGCGAAATTATGAAATGTATATTTTTTTTTTTAATATATCTGATAGCCTTGTGGATACGTCAAAACTTTAACTAAATTCACAACGCGGGAATTTTCAAGCCACATTTTACATGATAACACCGCATAATATTTTATTATTTAACGTGTATCTTGTGTTGCATGATGGGTAAATATTTTCCCCATCTTTGCCCTTGAATATTATGTGCACGTTCTAACATTATAGACCATTCTGAAGCCTTGTGCGCGTTCACTATATTTACACTGAAGAGCCAAACAAACTGATACACCTGACTAATAACTTTTAGGGCCCCCGAGAACGCAGAAATGCCGCAAGACGACGTGGCATGGACTCGACTAATGTCTGAAGGTATGCAGGAGGAAATTCACACCATGAATCCTGCAGGGCAGTCCACAAATCCAATCTGCGCCAATTTGAGAAAGGGTTACACGTCTTTCACGTTTAATGATTCTCGTCAGTCGTCGTTTGTCCCTTTCTTTCACGATGTTTTTCCGGCCGCAGCGATGTCGAAAATGTGATGTTTTACCAGATTCCCGATTTTCACGGTACACTCGTGAAATGGTCGTACGTGAACATCCAAATGTTATCGCTACCTCGGAGATTCTATGTCCCATCTCTCGTACGCCGGATATAACACCACGTTCAAACTCACTTAAATATTGATAATCTGCCATTGCAGCAGCAGTAACCGATCTAGCTGCCGACCGCATCGCGTTACTCCGATTGGTTTCATACCTCTGTTATTTGCATACGCACACCTATACCAGTTTTTTTGGCTCTTCAGTGTATTTGGCGGTATTCTGCACACAAACTATAAAAGAATTTGTTCTGTAGTAACGAGAACATTTGAATTACAGTCAAGCCGTAGAAAGATTTTTACAAGCACTTCTGCCGTCTAAAGAACCACGCGAATAAATTCTTTAAAAGGTGTTTGTAGTCCGTAAAAACATTTAATTTTAAGACTATTTGTTTATACGTAACAGCTCAAACAACATTCACAACATGGGAGTTTCGGGATAAATTGTATTGCTTGGAGGTGTAGCAGTGCTTGTGATATATTATTTAACATGTATCTTGTGTTGCACCATGCGTAAATCTTTCCCAATCTTTGTCTGTGGATGTTACGTTCACGTCCCGACATTAAAGTCCATTCCGAAGTCTTGTTAAAGTTCAACTTTCATGCAAATACAATTAAGGACAACGAGCAACATTCGTGCACGTATTTTTTAATAACATTCCTATTTACATTATTTAATATAAAATATAGGTATAAGTTCAATTTATTTAACAAATAAATGATTAATTAAGATACACGACACAACCAAATAAATGTGGCTATTTAAAAAAAAAACCTGCGAATAGAACTGCATTTTAGACTGTGTGAAAATAATTTATTATATGAGGATTTCCTGTAGTTGTGTATGCAACACTGATGATGTTGACTTTTCAAAACATGTCACACCCATAACCGAGCTGTCGAACATAGCTTAGAAACTGTATTTTATTCAGAGACATAACATATTAAGGAGCCTGCCCACTTGAGCTGAGTTATTATGTTTAATGCCACATTTGTTTATGTTCCCGTCATTTATATATTTAAAAAATATAGATATTGATATATCTTAGCAGATGTTACGAGCACGATTGTATTTTATATATACGTATAAATTCAAAAATAACGCAAAGCTAACATAGTTCGGTTACTGACTCCTTAGAACATGCAATGTTTTCCTGCACGGACTTACTTATACATAGTTCTGTGCACATGTTTGGTGATTTTTCAATGGTTTCAAAGTCTAGGAAAAGGGGAAAATGCAGCATTTATGCTTCTCGTTAATAAATTTTTGTGTAAGACTAGGAATGCAATGGAATATGAAGGAGAACTGTTTCCAATACGATCACTCATATAATGCTTATCTGGACTATGAGCTAAGGTTATTTTTCAGGTGAAAAAATTGTATATATTTTCTTTGTTCTCGAGAGGAGGCCAGCTCCATCCTTCCTGCCCTGCCAAGCCGCGCGGACGCGAGCACGCGTCGCCTTCACAGCACGACAAGATGTCGTGTGCGCAGTATCTCTGCCGGCGGCGTGAAATTTCGCCCTCGCAGCAATGCGAAGCATGAGTTCCAGCTGCTCAGGCTCGCAGCGCGGTGCGTTGCTACTGCTCGCCGGGTCAATTATTTCTTTCTAAAACTGAAATTACGATCTACTGCAACTCTCTTTGCGTATATTTTTGTATGAAAACTGAGATAATAACGAATAGTTCGTGGTAGCATGCCAGTATTTATTATTTTTTTATAAATTAAAAAATATTTTAAAGAAAATTTTATATGTTAAAATAATACGGGTAATATGTTTCTGAGAAGGAGGGGGAAGAGGTGCCCCTGCCTGTTACATCAACCTATTTCGTTGTCCCAAATTCACCTGGTATTTTCCTACTGCTACCATTCCTACACAGTTTATGAGAAAATAAGTAAGGTGGGATGGGAAATCACCCAATAAAAATACCTGGCTAAAATCGTTACCTAATATTTCACATAGTTTCTTACAAAATAAGTAAGACTGGAAGGAGGGGAAGTTGGCCAGTGAAAAAGCTTGGTCGTGAGGGAGGGGGAAGTCTCCCATGGTGGTCCCTACTCTTCAGGTTCTATATTCCTTAAATCACTCCACGCCTCCTCACTACTTGGCTGCATTATATAAAAGAATGAAGCATTCCCAAATCTCTCACTCTGATATCAGCGCTTGTCATCTGCATACACGAATACCCTCCGGTTTGGTCGCCATTTTGTGGTTGGAGAGTTATTGCGAGGTTTCGTGGTCGCCTACCAGTTCTAGTTTTGCTTCGAGTAATTGCTCGCTAAGGTATGTTATTTCAAATTTTTTTATCATCAAGTCTTATGCATTCTTGTTAATTTTGTTTTCTAACCATCTAATTAATTTATTAGTCATAAAATTTTATGCAGATTGTTTGCTAATTAGTTTTTTAATTTTAAAATAAATAACTGATTCAGATTCCTGTTAATTTGTTTGGTAATGAGCTCTTTAATTTTAAAATAATAACTTTTTCAGTTTCTAGTATATTTGTTTGGCAATGAGCGTTTAAATATTTTGAATAAAGTTTTTTGCAAACGATTTCAAAATAAAATGGTTTTGTGTGCTTACTGAATGTTACAATGTAAAATTATTAACGAGGCTTCTTTTCTTTTCTTATTTTTTCGCAGTGATTGGCGGCAGCCTGTACGTCGGTCCCTTGCCAAAAGTTCGTGCTTGGCCTGTCAACCGACGTTGGAGCAATTCAGCGCCGAATGTCAGTTTCCGCGTGATGCGAATTCTTTTAAAAGTAAGTACTAGCACCGATGAAATTATTAAAAGTTATTTATTTGGTTTTTTAAGCGCATTGATCCTTTGTAGATTTTCGCAGTCAGCACTCACAGATCCTGCCAATTCCTGGAGTTACTGATTTGTCATCTTGCGGTCAAGTCTGAAAGTCCGTAGGGAAGCCACATTATCTTCACGCTATTACAAGCAATGAGTATTTACGACTACGAGACGAATATTTATGCGTGGGCTTTTTTTACTTTTTTTACGTTATGTGGTGAACTTGTGTTCAGTTGAAGTGACTTCCGTGGAAGGACTTCAGAGCCTCCCCTTTGTAAGTGAAATCGTCTGTTCCATGGAAGTCCCTAGCAACCCAGCCTATCGTTGTTAGGAGAGTTACTGCAGTCTTCCTTTTCTTCTTCAGGCATGTAACTCTGCTTTGTACATGCAAAACTGCTTGTAAAGATTTTAACTACAATCGTTGACAAAAAAAATTAGTATTGTGTCTAGTCACTTTTAAAAAAAACTGTTATTCACATTCGTAAATAGCTTGTCGATGTAATGGTTCAGTGAAAAAATCTAACTAAATCATACTGTTTTAAAGCCTAAAACCCACTGCTGAAACAAGTTTTCATATTGTAAAATATTTTTTTTAATGTTTTGCTACACAGTGTATAAATATACTTGGAGTCAGAGTAGTGATATAAGTTTTCTTATCGTATGTATTTGCGTATTAAATAAAAAAAATTGCCAGTTTCGTAAAATTATTTGGCATATATGCTATGTCCACACTTTTAACATTATTCGTTACCGTATATTGTGGGTTTTGTTAAGGATTTTATTTTAAAAGAGTAACTACGTTTGTTGATAAAATAATTTTTTTCAAAGTGTATTGAATAATGCTATGATAGTTACCTGCTGTCACTGCGAAGAAAAATTCACAACTGACAATTGGAAGGTAATGTACCATGACCACTTCCGCGGAAACTGCATTGGGGCCTCCTGCAATAACTGCAACAAACTCCGCCGCCACCCGTAAATATTGTCTGTATTATTCCACAACTTGACGTATTACGAGAACTTTATTATAACACATCTGGGCTACGACGAAGAAAACATATTCATTATCCCTCATACAGAGGAGAAATTAATCACATACTCGAAATCGCTGGGGGAGAGACTCACACTCTAATTTATCGACATCTTCCACTTCATGTCTGCCAGCCTTGCCACCCTTACCGAAGACCTGCCAAGATACAGGCTGAAAAATATTGCAAAGTTCTTCAGCCCTGACGAGCTGGAATTAGTAGGGAGAAAGGGAGTGTTACCCTATGATCACAAGACAGCGCCTGAATAAACTTGACGAGACGCAGCTTCCCCCCCTCCCTTCCCAAGTGATACATTTTATAACAGAGTGATGGACACTGCCAAAAGTGAAGAAAATTACGCTCCTGCACTTAAAGTCTGGGAAAAATTTGACTGTAAGACGAAATAAGATTATTTTAACATTTATTTGAAGACTGCTGTTTGGTTGTTTTCAGATGTATTTGAAAAAATTAGGAAACTGTGCCTGGAAACCTATGGCCTGGACTGTGTCCATTTCATGAGTGCACCAAGCTTCTCGTTCGATACAATGTTGAAGCACACCAAGGTCGAGCTGGAACTGCTAACAGATTACGACAAGAATTTATTCATAGAAGAATGTATAAGATGTTGAGTGGTCCAATGTGTGAAGTGCCATGCAAAAGCCAATAACAAGTACATTCCGTCAACATGCGATGCCAGAAAGCCGTCAGTCTACCTCCAGTACGTAGACGCGAACTATTTGTATGGTCGGGCAATGTCTCTGCCCCTCCCCATGCGTGACTTCCAGTGGGTGAGCACCGACATTAATATTATTGTGGTGCCAGATGATGGTATACTTGTATTTGTACTGGATGTAGACGTAGAATAATACCCTGCGGAACTCAATGACTCGCACAAAGACATGCCATTCTTGCCCGTCAACGAGTGTCCTCTAGGTGGCAAGAAAAAAAATTATTGACGACGTTGCAAGTAAAGAAAAACTACTTTGTGCATTATATAAACTTGAAGCAAGCGATTGAACATGGGCTCAAAGTAACAAATATATTGTGTGCTGCAATTCGAGCAAGAGGCATGGATCAAGCCCTACATTTTCCTCGACACGGAAAAAAGACAGGTAGCCGTCTATTATTTTGAAAAATATTTTTTTAAGCTGATGAACAACGCAACATTTGGACAACCTATGGAAAATACGAGAAAGAGACAAGTCGTGGAATTAGTATGTAATGAAAGAAGACCGAAGAAATTGATATCCAAGCCCACGTTCAAGTTTTGGGCGATTTACGACAAAAACCTCTCCCTGGTGAAAACGGAAAAATAAACAATATTGTTTGATAAACCTATTTACGCCGGCTTTTTTGTGCTCGACTTGTCCAAAACATTAATGTATAAGTTCCATCACGATGTAATGAGAAATATTGGGTAGCAATTAAGAAGAGAAGAAGAGAAGAAAAGAAGAAGTGAAGTGTATTAGTACTTCTACCCAATATAAGCATATGGTGTTGTATGTATGTAAAATTTTGATTGATATAGCTATTACTGACATCATGCTAGAGCACATGCAAGCTTAATTTTATATCTTGTCAGGTGTGTCACTTTTAGTATTATGAAGGTTCAGTTNGAGTCATTTGGAACTTTATTATAGATGATGAACGTATATTGTAGTGTTGGTTGAAGGGGGGGGGGGAGGGCTGGCATGTTCAAAATAACGTGACTTTCCCTGGGTGTTGGGTGAATGAGGCCAGGATGCAAGGGCAGTGCCTTACTTCGCTGGTGTCAAATTACAAGCGATTTCACCTCCCCCGCAACCAACAGCTATAAAAATTGTATTTGCTTTTTTTCCCTGGGGGCATGGGTGAAAGTTTTAAATCTCTAGCGATTTTACTCCTCACCATATACCCTCTGCTAAAAAGAGTTTTTCACATTTGGTGAAAATAATTTTTTTTTTACATCACGAGCGTATTGGTCCTGACATACTGCTACAGATGTCATCATGAGAAAGATTGTGCTACCACCAGCCATTTTGACTATAGATTATTGCAACTAGTATTTAACTTCGGCAATTTCGCTTATTCACTCCTGTATGGGGGTTTGGGGCTGCGACTACTGTTTGGCCCTCCGACCAGGGTTAAAAGCTAATTCCTGGGGGATCCAACCATTATCCTTTACCGAGGTTGTTGGGGGTGAAATATTTTTTAGTTGCGACATCTTGGACCATTGTAATCACAAGAGGCGGCATTATTCTTACCCATCCTATCTATCTATCTACTTATTTTCTTGTCTTCCTCTTTATCTACTATTCTTTCGTTCACTTACTTTCGGCTGTTTTCTGTATTATTTTTGTTTCTTGTAACCATTTTTTTTTGTCCTAGGTTGTAGAATGTTCGGCATTGTAACCCGCCTGTACAGCTTAGTTCTGCAGCACCATGAAGATTAAAAATATAGGTTTTATATCTGTGTATTACTGTAATAGTATACTGTATTGCTCCGTCCTCAGCCGTAGACTCGCACGCATGATTACTTTAGCAGCCATGCGGGTGGTAAAGTGGGAGGGCGACGCCGAAAGTTTTACCAGTTCCAAACCGAAGAATGGATAAGCTGTTCCAAATCGGAAGATGGATGACCGGCACAAGAAAAATAAATGTCTTAAATTAAAAACATTATATTTAAATAAAAGCTGAATAATAAAAAAATTAATAAAAATGTATTTTATTTATAAGGTACAACTTTTTATATTATTTTTAAAAATAAAGGAAAATACTTTTAAAAACATTTTAAAAATATATTTAAAAAAAATTTACTTCAAAAATAATTATGACTACGGTATATGAAATCATTGTTATTGCATGTCTATAAATATATGAAAAAAAATTCTTATAGCTGGTTATATGTAACAATTATTACTACGCATTAGAATAATTACGACAAAATAATTATTCATCAGCTGCACACAAACAAATTATTACTTATTTTAAACGCTTGCGTCAGTATATGTCCCGATAGCCGAGTGGTCTTTGGCTTTTGAATGCCGACTCATAGTTCGGCAGTTCGATCCCATCCTCAATCAGAAAACATTTTGAGCTCCGAAATAAAAAAGCAGCGCCCGTAGTGGCCAAATCTAGAACGCCATGTGAATGGTTGTGCAACCTCCAGTAAACCCCTGTGCATCTGATGGTGATGACTGAGGTGATTCCGATCCATATATATTGGCAGAGAAGAGTGACAACGATCACAATTATCTCAAAAGATTTCATCTAGGAATGGTCTTTTGGTGCAACCAAATTCAAAGAGTTAATCTGAGTAGGAAGAAAAGCATGCAGGACTACCATGTGACAGCAGATGTCGTACAACATGAGTGGTATTCACATTTTATAAACCTCTCCACTCGGAGACACCGCATTGGTGACCCGTACACGGGCCAGGTCACACAGTGGCACTAGTATCGGCAGGATACACTGGAAAATACCATTCAGCCTATCGACTACTACGTAAACCAAAGGCGACCATCCCACATTCATGGCTCGACCCGACAACATTTAGGGCCGTTACTAAAACGGTCCAATGCAGGCGTCCTTCAGTTACCTCTGCCGTCATTGTGTCACCAGCATATTTAGTACAGGAGATCAACAGTTGCAGCGCGTTATTACACCTAAGTGCCTCCCCTGTGTTGTGTGGTGGTCGTGTGTGCCCTAGAGCATGTGTAATGGGAAATAATGTGCTCCCATGTCGTACAAATGCATCAGGTTACGATCCCCTAGAAAGTGGAGAGTGCAACATAAAATATCAGAAAAGTTTATATTGTAAAATCGGGTTCGGGCAAGACTCTGCTATGCCCTTCGAGTGAAATGAGCTTGTCCTATGACGAGAGAACTGAACCAACGCCAGAAACCTAATTATGTTACATTTTTATATGTTATACTATAGGCTGGTCACGGTAAAGTGAGCACTTTTTGAAACCCTACCATCTGGAATAATAGTAAATAAATATACTTTATTGTATCCTTGGACGTTAACTTTGTTTATTACTTACGTGGTAATATTATTTTAAAAAGTGGCGTAAGGATAACGAATGGCTGATAGGAATAATGTAACTAGAACTTCAAAAGTGCTCACTTTAACGGGAACTGCCTATAATATTTCTGGTAATGCATTTTCAGGTCCTGTTTACCATGAAAGTAAAAAAAATTTGATAATAAATAGAAAAATTTTCATTCATAGCAATTTATACTTACTGTGGTAATTAATTAAAATTTTAATATTAAATTTTTTTAAGGGAGCCTATTGGAGAAATGTGGGCGGCTCTTAACATCGGGGTCTTGAGAACCTATGAGGGTTAAGTGAGGTGAGTATAGAGCAGCGCCGGAATGCAAGAGTGGAGGTAGCCGAAAATCCACGAGCTAACCCACCTACCAGCGGCTTCATCTGGCACGATTCCCGTGTGCGAAAATCCGGGAGGGGCCTCGCCCGGAAACGAACCCGGTTCGCCGTGGTGGGTGGTGGGTTCTCAACTCACTGTACCACCGCGGTCCACCTTTTTAAGGGATTTCATCTTCAATATTTGGCACCAACTTCGTCCGACCTGGCCCGGGTCTTTACCATGGCTCGGAGTCTTGCTTAAGCACTCGTACCGTGTGGCAGCCTGCGAGTGTCGCTCTTTGCTGCTGCCACCCTCTAACCATTCATCTCTTGTACGGGTCATGTAGTATACATTAGCTTATATAATTTGTAATTCCTTTCTGTTACTTTCGGATTCGAGTGGCGGAGAAACTGCCTCTCCTGTGGCCCTCGCCAAGAAGCTTGAATTCTTTTTAATTTAATTTTTGCACGTAGCTTTATCACGAAGGCCTGGCACGCCACCAATTGCCAAACGTGTTTTTAGTACCTAAAATGAGGGTGTGTGTGTTTAAACGATAAATAAATAATGTGACGCAAAACCGTGTTTCTCTTTCGCACACAACGTCCGCTTTACGGCTGTATAGGGATGTGGCCCCTCTCCCAGAGTACCGATACTGAGTTAATGTACTTTCGAGCGAGTACCATGGCCCAAAAGCAATGGTACTGAAGGCGAGTACAGAGGTGATGCATCAGTATTTTTCTATCATCACGTTAAGACGTTGCAAGGAAGGAGCAGCCACAACGAGCCGTTGGCCACACGCTATGAGCTGAGAGTCGCGTGTCCCTCCGAGCTGGCCAAACATTTTCCGGCAGTCAAAACCCAAATTTTTAGCAGCACACGTACTTGAGTCCACATAAAACATAAGTAAGGGTGTCGCCTTGACACCTTTGGGGATTTTGCAAAAAAAAAAAACGTTAACACTTTCAACAAGTTGCCCATATGCCATAGGGCAACGGATGTATGGTATTAAATCAGTTTTAAAATCTCATACATCGAGAGAAATGTCTGTTCCATCTAACAAAATACTTGTTTTTATAGTGCCAAAAATATATTTAGTTGCTCCAACAGAAAAGTTCGTTTAGTAAAGAAATCTTGAAAAGCAATACATTTAAATTTGTTCATCTAACAAAATACACGCTTGGATAACCAAAACCTCTGTGTTGGGCTAAAATAAATTATTGTTCAACAAAATTTTTAGTCGAATCAACTGTGTATATTTGTTTGGCCACTAATTTGATTGCCTTCGATCGGAAATACAACTCGACAGTTTGTTTGTAGTTTTTGTAACAATAAGTATAGTAACAGTGTTTGTTAGTGATTTATTGATTCTTAGTAATGGCATAAACATGGAATTAAACATATTCAACATGATACTAAAGAGTAAAGCTTTAAAACTTGAAATATTTATTCACGCATGCTGCCCAGTGTTTTAAAACATTATAATTTCATCAGAAGGTATTTTAACTGAGGTTGCTACTGTGTAGCGTTGTGGCGTAAACGATCTAGTGTCGAATCACTGTGGGGTTTCCAATTTATTTTGTATTAACTGAAACCATTAAACGTAGAGCCAAACACGTATTTAGCTGCACCAACTAAATATTTGTTTGGGGCAACCAATTAAGAAAAACAAAAAATATGTTTTAAAAAACAAAATATTGCATTGTCCCTATACAAAGAATGAATTTGGTTCCGCCAAAAAATCTGTTTGATTTAACAAATCTTTTATCTCAGTGTACGCCTACCTACGCAATTTCATTCTTTAGTTTTGTAAGTAAGAAACTTTAAATGAAATATTTATTATTCAAAAGAAATAGTTCTGACGGACAAGTCTGTAAAATATATACATAATACATTCCTGAGCATAAGCTTATGAACCCTACCCACAGATATGGCTAGTGTTATAGGTACCCGTGGAGCTGGCTACATCCTCCAACATGGCACCGGTACCACTGGTTAGTACTTATTGGGTAAGAAAAACGAAGACGTGAAGTAAAAAAATTGCTACCACCAAAGAAATTTTCGTTTCTTCACATGCCAATTTTGAACTGTAAGCCATTATTTATAAATTTCTAAACTAAAAAGACTCAAAAATGTTTGGATATTTTTTTTTTCGAAAGATATTAAGTAAACGACCTATCTTATAATTACATTAACGCCACAAAATAAATCATCTATGCTAATTTCTTGTTTCATAGTCAAAAATAAATTATTTTATTTTTCACTTTAAATGTTAACGATGGGCCGCGAGTAAATTTCTTATAATTTGAACGTCTTCTTTTCACGTGTGGTTAGCTAGCTTTTTGAGCAATAATGGGCGGCATAAATTCTTTAGGTATATTTTTCTGCCATATTTATTCGGCGTTTGCCGAATAAATATGGCAGATACAACACCAAAATATGGTGTTGTATTATCATCTTTCTGACTCCCAACAAAATATGTGATACTTGATTAAAAGTAGGCCTATTTATATTACTGGACTCCAAAAATCAACCAGTAAATTAAAGTCAAACAGTAGAATAAAGGAGGGATACTATAACTGTAATTCTGTGATAAACTAATACGTTACGGGAAATTGTTCACTCAACTATGTTTAACCAAAATCCATTAAAATTATAACCGTTTCACGTATACAAGTGCAGAATGGTGAGAAGTTAGAAAATAGGGTCTGTGAATAAAAAGAATTAGAAACTAGGACACTTAATACGAACGGAATAATGATTTGTTTTTCGTTATTCCCCATTATTGTGGAATAAATAATTCCTTAATACAGAGTAGGTATTGTAATAAAGTTATCCAATATAGTATATGTTGTAATACTGACTGGAACTGATGACTAGATTATACATGAAACAAACGTGCGTAGGCATGCGTAGAGACTTAGTGATAAGCTGCGCTAATCCAAATACAGGAAGTCACCTGACAGTTCTGAAACGCCTTTGTGGTTTGAAATGAGCTGCCAGCCTTCTCTGCTCACAGCAGCCTCTTAAGGATTTCGCTGAATCGATTCCTTGCAGTCGCGCCTGGCAGCGGCGCCACATGCTAGCTCGGGCTGTGTGTCACAAAGGAAACCAAATGAGGAAGTGCTGTGTACAAGGGAGTTTGGAGAGGAAGGGGGACAGTTGGTGTTAGGGGTAAATCGTCCCCTTTGGCGTCATCTGGATCACCACTTAGCCGTGCTCTCCCTATCCTTCGATTCGCCCCCTTTCCACCGCTCCAACACCGGCGGAGTAGCGGCTCCCCCTTTCATCGCGGGAGCGCTTATCTTAACTCAGAATTAAATTAAGCACTGCTTGCCGTCAACAGATTGACCCCACATCTCNCCCCCACCATCTAAGTCCACCCTTCTCTCAACCCCCTTCCTCCCGCACATGCCGAGATGACAAAGTATTTCCTTGATGAAAAATGGTCAATATCCTACCTCTGCGTATATCCGGAGCAACACAAAGTATAAAATATTTACCCTGCTGTTTCCTCAATTACATTCCATATTATCGATAAACATATTTCCCTTTAATGCTGATAGCAGGTTATGTGGCCATTGTCTCAACAGTGATATAAAAATGCTATCTTTATTTTTCTGATGCTTGTCGTTATATGAAATATCCATTGTTGCTTGTTAAAATACTAGTTTTAATTCAAAGATGTCTGTTATTCTAAATAATTCACCATACAAGTCATTGGCGTTCATCGTTACGTTAGACTTGCGGTAATTTTTGTTCCTGTAAGAACAAAAAATATGCCATAAAATAAATGAAAGCAAAATCTTTTCATACTCGTTTGAGGGAATACTTTGTTTTATAAATGCAACATATTTACAAGACAAGTTTTTCTTATGTACGTTTCGACTAGAATTTTTTGTCTAACGTATTATTTGTGTAACTCTCGTACTGTTAAGAATAATATTGTAAAGGCCTACCTTATCTTATTATACAGTCCAATTTCCTGTTATAGTTTTTATGTGTGGATCATGTATTAATTAAACCTGTACAGATTTAAGCAGGATTAATATTTATGCTTTGTAAATAAGTAGATATTATAACGTACATAAAAACTTGCAAATGAAATATAGTCAAATTTTGCAGTAAATTGTTATTCGTTATTGTTACGTAAATGTAAGTCATAATGTGAAAAAAAATTACTTTTTAAGTTTTGCTGTTTGCTCCCATCAAAAGGGACACTACAGAAGCACCATAAAACCTAGGTAAGTTCTTCGTAAGGTGATGGATAGTAAAGTGTAGGCACGGTATCTTCCAGTAGAGGTAGCGAGTTTCATAGCGACGTGCAAGCAGGGATACATAATTTACAGTTATTTGCGCAGTTGTTCAAATACAATGCCTTTCATCTAAAGCTAAATTAATTGTAACATAACGAAAGTGCTTGACATACAGCAACGATTTTCACCTTCAACACTAAAAACATAGGAGAGTTTGAAAAATGGCAGAGATCTATCTTCAGAACAAAATGCATTGGTATGACATGATCGAAGAGATAAACTATAAATATTGAGTCTATTGGTAAATGTAAGCGAGAAATAATACAGAATAAGGAACGCCACGAATGAAATAACAAAAACAGATCAAAACCAAAATATTTCTAGGAAGCAACAGATATTAGAACAGTCGTTAAAAGAGCGAGAGCTTAACATTTATTAAAGAAACGAATAAAAAGCACAGAAAACACACAAATAAAACGCATAAAAGCCAAAACGCACTAGGAAAATGTAATATCCTGGTCAGTTATATAACACGAATTCGTAATTTAAAAACGATAGTGTAAATATTATAAAATGACAAACACAAAAGAAAACTCAGATATAAAAATACAATAACAAATATATAGTTCATGGAAAAAACACACAAATAAAATTAATACAGCAAAATTAAAACAACTAAATAAATTATATGGTTAAAACCGACTCAGTGACAACACGACAAAACGAAGAAGAAACACACACCTGTGAGACGTTGGATGCAAAACATAATCGCTGTAGACTAAAGGTGAGGCGGAAAAATCCGAGATACATAAAAGATGGATACTTTTTCATGAGCACACCGCTATCAAGGACGTCTGTAAATGGGGGTGCTAGGACGACTGCCTGTTTATTTGGAATAAGTTCATTGGAAGATATGTTTATAGACTGATGGAGATTAATGTGATTTCACTTTGAACTGAAAGTATCTGTTTTCTGAGTAGTGCTTTATTTTTAAGGAATGTCTACTGCAATAAATTTAATTCTACAGTCTGCTGAATGACATTTTTATTGCAGTCGTTAAAACAATTTCAATAAGTTTGCTACTTATGGAATTGTAATATTGGGCTATTTGTAAATAAATTTTCCTGAGAATCTAATGATTGTATATCCAGGAATTTCCTGCATTTCTCAAGTTGTCTATTATTTACTCTATTGTGTTCTTTGTATGGTATTTAATACGTGTGGATATTCGACGGCATGTTTTCCATTTGTAGGCATTGCCACATTGACAAGGAATAAATATTTTCCTACGTATGTTGTGGATAGTTAACTAGTATAATTTATATTAAAACTTGTATCTAATGTTGTATAGAGTTTGAAGACAGTACGAATGTTGTATTTTTCAACTAGTCTCAACACATTTTTCCTATATTTCTTTGATATAGGGGATAATAACGGTAACTACTGAAGTTAATTTGTTTGTGGTATTTTAAGAACTGATTTGCTTGAAGCAATATCATTTATGATGAAATTGTTTGCAATAACCTATGCTTAGTAGTTCCCTTTTAAAGTGATTTACTTTTTAGGGATACTTTCACCTACCGAGAAAATACTCTCAGCCCTATCCACTAATGTACGAACTATGGCTTGTATTTGAATGATTAGATATGGAATGAAAATATTAGAATATATGTTATGGTTTGCAGTATACTGGGGCGTAGCTTACATTGTTAATCAGCATACAAGTATATCATATAAGTTGAATGTTTGATTACATTCAGTTTCAAGTGTGAAACCATAAAAATATTTTTGAATTTTTTCTGACCATGTTTCCAAGTCATAAAGTATTTCAAAGTATCTTAACCGCAGTTTTTTTGGAGTGTATGTTTCAGCCAGTATTTGTAATTTGAAGTTTCTCAATGAAGATGTTGGCCATGAAAAGGCGAGGAAAGTTCGCATTGTTCTATCACAGTTTGATTGAGGGATTTTTCTTTTAACTTGAAATAAATAGCATTGATATACAGTTCTTATTTGAATTATGGTGCGATAAGTGATAAAGTTTTGTATTTAAATTCTACGATACTTTCAAGTCATTGAATTTTGTCCTGTAAGTCCTTTCCGATATAAACAATTCCTTTTAATTGGTCTCGGGACAGATTGCACTTGTTTTGTTTTTATGGAATAGTACGTCTGGCTGATATTTCGCACTGATAAATTATTATTCCTTTTGTACATCACAATTTCCACAGCTGCAACTATGTGCAGTTAAGTTATTCTGGAGAAACGATTTTTGAAATAAAAAAAGTACCTTTTCGAGTGCAGATTCTTCGACCTCTGTTAGATTTATGCTGGACAGGTTTATGCCCGTTTTGATTTTCGGAGTGTGTTATATGCCAGTGTCCATTAGTTGTCAGTAAATGTGGACAATTTCTGTTTATACGTTTATCTTGGTTTTAGACAATATTTTTAGACCAGATGTGCTGTGGACTCATAAATGCGGTTGACGTCTACTTTTTCCTAAGAGTGTATTATTTTTCCAATTTGAAAGCAGATATTTCTATCCTCATAACTGACTTATGTGAATGGCAAAACGAAAGGCTCTTCAGAACAGTGTGACTAGCTGTAAGTGCGGCTTTTTATCTGCACATTTGCTTCTGAAAATTGGTTTCGTTCGAATACGTTTATGAATGCGTATATTTTTTAAGATATTTTTTCAAGCAAGCGAGAATGTAAAACATGCTGATTAATTAATCATATTTTTCTTCAGTCGTCTGACTAAGCTGAACTTTCCAGTCCCATTCCGGGGTGTGCTATTATTTCTAAGTACATGCTAAACCAAGTTTCACATATGATTTGTAAATAAAATATTTCAAGAGTTCTTCACATTTCAGGGTTCTTGCTCAAGGAATTAAAAAAATAGATAGCGTCATCTTGTTGAGTTTTAAGGTTCAGGGCCCGTTAATGTATGCAGCAACACCAGAAACTATTAGTATTATTCAGAAGCAAATTGAAGGAGACTTGTAATTGATAATCAGATATAACATCCCTAATATTGCAGTAATAAAAGCGATAACAATTTACACCAACTTTACTTACTCACAGTAAAATGGAAAAAATCTATAAACTGATTTAATGGCAATGATATTTCCTCTCTCTCATTTCGTAGTCAACCTCTTCACGGAAAACGTTAAACAAGAAGCGCTTTCTGAAACACTCACTCCACATAAATTCTGGTTCTCTATTTTTGACATATTTGTAATTTGAAAGAATTGTCTGCACAAAATCATGGAATATGAAGGTTTCCTAAATTCTCGCAGATATTTTTACTGATATTATAAGAAACGTAATATAATACAATTATTAACTTTTACCTTGCAACTGCATGCAGCAAAAACAACAGAACCAACACCAGTGTACTTTAGAAACTAACATCCTGGCTATTATGTAGACAATGATTTGTTTTATAGAACAATGAAAAGCTTGACAATTGTCCATTATATCATATTTGTATTGTATTGAATAAATAACCACGTTTTATGTGGCAGAAACTGAGTTTCTGACCATAATATCTTTAAATGAAATGTTCTTAAAATATAAAATTAATACATTCACTTGAGGTACAACCTACACTGAGGACGTTGGAATCACAAAATAACACTCACATATAAAATTAACTTGAAATAACATATGCACCCTGAAATTTAATTTAAATCACAATTGCCTTAACATTACCAAATTACAAACACATTAATTAGACCAAAAAGAATGAAAACATGATAAATTAGGAATAATTTTAAAAAAATAACGTGACTTAATTTATGGATAAAATTTGTAACGGAACACTGTAATCAGACACCATGCACAGTTCAACAAATGTTTGTACAAGGTTGAGTTAAAAAAAATATACATGTATATAATTATTAAGATTAACTAAGTTATTTTCAGTTCACAATCTATGACATTGTGTGAAAATGTGAGTCATTTTTGTCGAACAAACACTCTATATTTCCGAAGGCGTATGCTAAACTTTGAATTGAACAGAAAAAAAAACATTGTTTGGTATGCAATAGAAAAGACTGAAGTGTGAAACAATCAACATTGTTTTAAATATTCTGTGTGGCTTAGAAATATTCAAGCATTCCTCTTGTCTAAATGGTCATACATACAACCAAAAAATAATATATTAGATGTCCGGATTTAAGTGATCTAAGAAAAATTATGATTAATGATCCACATAACATCGTTTTGCCAGTATGAGACTGTGAGACCATGTAATATTTTTTTATAGATGTTATCAGTAATGATATTTCATTTTTGCTACCTTTGTTAGCAAGATATAAATATCTCGAAGTCGCTTTATATGAGTCAAAAATTTTTAACACTCACAATTGAAATGTGAAATTATATAATGTAATTTGTTGTTACTTGACACGATAAAAAATTGATTATGCTATCGCATAGAGGGGGAAATTCGTTCGGGTAGTATCATAGTTACTAACGAAAACATAGCCCCTTTAAGTTACTGATCATGCATTACAAGTTTAGCCTGGTTGATCAATACATGTATGAATATTCATTTTTGCATGTCCTAGCTTACATGGATCACACTTTTACGAATAAAAATACCGATCTCTGTTGTCGCTACCTCCTTCTATGCTATATAGTGTGCACACAAAATCCGAAGTGATACAAGCAATGCAAGTGACAAACAGCATGCAGCAAATTCTGTCTATGCGAATTATGGATGGTTAAAGAATCACTTGTTATGTATTAATGTCAGAAGAATACCGTAGCACCGGTAAATTTGAAGACTGATGACAATGAGACAACACTTCAAAGAAAAGGAAGTTTGGCGATGTATAGCTTCCAGAAGCACACGATGATATCGAACGAAGATATCGTTCGTGAAGGAAATTGTGATTTTCCGGACACACTCACGTATCTATACAATGTTTTTTTTTCAATGATTAGTGGTATGATGAATGCGGTAAAGACATAGGGTTTGTATATTTGGAGTATGATAATGAACTTATTCATGTACTCATACATTTGAACAATTTACAAAGAGGTGGAGTTCACTTCTACACATAAGAAATATCATCAATCATCAAATAATAAAATTAAAGGGATTTTAGGGAATGAAACCATTAGTTATAGTCACCGTAATGAAAGCACAAGACATAAGCATAATTCTGATATAAGAAATATGTGGAAAAAAAAATTATAAAACTTTTCCCGTTTTCTTTTTGGACATAGCCTTTTGATTCTCTGAGAACCGTTCTTTGCTGCAGTGCTGTATATGCTCAGCTGTGAAGAATTTGATTTAAATTTCATGTTACAAGTGTACAAGAAGGGCTATGATTTAGTTCGAAAGGATTCGAGGTCTTCTTGAACCCTGAGGTGTGAAGTGTGTTTGAGGTCTTGGGTCTGAGGTCTCTCCGAGGTTTATTTTGGCATACATTTGTAATTTTTTTGAGGTGTGTCTGAAATGTATTAATTGTCTGAGCTATTCTTGAGGTCTGAAGTGTCTCTGAGATTTGCCTAAGTTCTGATAACAGTTTCAGGCCTGTGTATTTGAAGTCCGTCTGAGTCTTCACGTGATTTTCATTGTCTAATGCAATATACACTGGTGGAGAAAGGAAAATGAACACCCGGACGAAATAGTCCCATTTGAATGGAGGTTTTATTAAATAATTATACATGTTGTATACTGTATATGATAAAGATCACAGGGTCGTATGCCTATGGACAGAGACTACAGAGTGTCTTGAACAGCAATGTCAGTATCGTGTGTAGCATCCTGTAACGACGATACTGTCCCGCAGTCGTGCGTAGAGACGATCATAAATGTGTTGGATGTCATCTTAGGGAGTAGTGTTCCACGCAAATTCCAGTGTTGCTGCAATTGGTGTAGGTTTTTTGTCGGTATTGCAGACCGCACCAAACGCCGTCCCATCATGTCCCATACATGTTCAATGGGTGACAGTTTGGGTGAAATGTTGGCCAGGGGAGTTGACGGACACCTTCAAGAGTGCATTGGGTAACACGAGTCGTGTGTGCACGGGCTTTGTCCTGCTGGAAGAGGACATCTCCTTGGTGTTGTAGGAACGGCAAAAAATTTGGCTGGATTGGGTTCTAGATGTAGCGTTCAATGTTCAGTGTTCCCTCAACAAACCCCAGAGGCGTACGGTCATTGATGCCAGGAGTTGGTCATGTATGTCGCTGCCGTATACACTCTGGTTGTTGCCGCTCTCCTAGTTGATGCTGCACTCGCAAACCACCGTCACTGGCGCCAAGGAAGAATCTGCTCTCACAACTGCGACATTCATCACTCCAGTTGCGTCGTTCACGACACCATCCGAGGCGGGCTGCACATTGATGAGGTGTGGGTGGAAGCCTGGGGGCTGATTCCGAGTGTCTCTCATCGCAATGTTCGAACGAAGAGTAACGATATACAACGTTTGCCAACGATACTCTAGCGAGCTCCGTACACCATTTCTCTTAGCTTATTAATGACGTCATTGCGTTCAGTATGATTACGACTGTCAACTGTATGTTTTGCTCCTCGTATATATGTTATGCTCACCTTCACGATAAAACGCGAAACAGGTGGCTACTCCCGGAAATTGCCAATCAGATACAAAAGCACACAAACTGTCGGGTGTTTATAAAAAATAAATAAAAATACCACGAGGGTCTTACGTTTTATTTCTTCACTGCGGCGACAAAAAAGAAAAAAGCAGCAACGTTCGTTTTTTTAATGTGTTTTGTAGTGTCTTTATTATCAATTTTCATTTTTAATATACGCGAGACACTTTCTAAGTTATCACTGCACGTAGGTACTTAAAGCGTAGGCAATATAGAAAAGCATAATATTTTACTATGTAAGTGATTTCGCAAGCAACGACGATGTAGCTAAATACATAGTATTACTTTTTCACAACAGGCCGTTATATTTAACGTTTACCATAAAGAGAACAGTTGTTATAAATAAAATATATTGTACACAAATGCAATTCATAGTTTGAAAAAGTGTATATTCGTAATGAAATTCGCAAAATATCATATTTTGTAAACTACAAATATTTGAATAACACAATGCTTTCGCGGTAATTTGTTATACTGTACACAACATAATTTCAGTTTACCCTTAAAACATTTTATTAAACTTATTGACTGTACGAAAACAATTTACATTTGAATTGTTATTGTGTATATATGTTTTGTAAGTATTTCAGTTACATTTTGTTTCAATACTAGTGCTTTTGTTTTGGAATATAGGCATTTAGTTATTATGCGTGAAAACAGTTTAAGCTGGCATGCGGTCCGAACAATTCTACACACTATGCTTCCTGCAAAGGGGCGTGTTTATTTCAGTTTGTGATAACTGATAATAAAATGAACATTGTATTTGGATGGCATTCAGTTGACTTAGCTGTCTAAATAACGGAACAATATTACTTCGACAAATTAATGCTTGACATAACTAACTGTTAACAGTTGTGTAAGTTACATAATGATCTTATAACCATTTAAAATACACTAGTTTAACTAACCAACTCCTACCACCATTTACTAAGGGATATTCACCTGCATTAGGACAAGAACATGAGCCAAACTGTCAGATAAAAAAACGCAAAACAGTTTTACAGTTTGCCTACCTGCCAGGCAAACACTAATTTGCTTTCCGACTAAACATTTGCGATTTTTGAGAGGTAATAGTCACGAATAGCTGATATTGCCAAATATACCTTTTTCATTGGTTTTTTGTCATGAAAATTCCTTCAATAGAAGGGTTACAAAGTTCTAGCAATAGAAGGTTGTCAACCCCTATTTAATGAATGAAGGGTGTACTCTCCGTAGCACAGTTTTCTGATGGTTACCTTATTTGTAATCAATTGCCCGTATGCTACTTTTCGTTGCTTAATCGCAAGTAACGTCCAATTTGTCGTTGCATAACACATTTCCGTACTCCACTTAAGGGGCTTCTACCACGCTCAGAAATGACTGTAGGCCCTAAATCGTACATTTCCCTTATTATATTTAGTAAGGTACATGCCCACGCCAGGTTAGCATGCAATAACTACTCACCATGTATATGGTTAATATGTACACAATAATTTAAATTAGTGTGTTCTATTGCAGTCTTAACAGCTTAAAAAAATTCCATATTGAACAACAGGTCTTCTCATTTTCACACATGGGCAAGTCGATGATTCACCCTTTGGAAGGACACACCTAGAGGACCCCACATTAAGGGAATGTTTATAGTAGGGTTAGATAATCACGTGATTAGTTGCTCAGCCAATTGACGCTCCTCATGCACCAATGGCGACACTGATAAGCAGTATATAAGTAGAGATCGAGGAGTCATTGAGAGGTAGTAGCATTGTGCTCTTCCGCCGCTCGTGTGCCACAGACAGAGTGAGTATGATGCATCGAAGAACAAGACAATCATATGAAAAAGTATCCGCATTTGACCGCGAGAGAATTATTGCCTATCGGTATTGTGGAGTATCCTACCATAAATTTGGTTCTCGCATTGGGAGAAATGCAACCACTGTGAAGCGGATACCAGATCAGTGGGTCGAGGAGGCAAGGGCTAAGCGACGTACAGGAAGCTAACGGCCCCATCGTATTAAGGAGCACGAGGACATACATCTGATGTGCATGGTGATTACAGACCGTACATCCCCAACAAACACCCTCTTTCAGGAGTTCATGCATGTGTCAAATCAATCTGTGTCACCATGAATTGTTCGTCGCCATCTGCAGCAACAGCACATATTCGCTAGGCGTATCTGGTAGACGCAAATATTATTCCCATCTTCTCAAATGGCGGTGTGAAGGGGTTTCTATGTAATAAAATTCACCAACTATATGTGCCTGACGACTGTCACGACCATTTCGTGCTGTCTTTTTGCGACGACCACAAGATATATGATGCGCTGCAGCACTACGGCCAGTGTAATACCAGGAGTTAACTTAGGTGGAAACTCGTGTGGTATATTCATTGGTATGACTTCGAGTTATGTGTTACTGGCCAAAACACAGCTTATTCGCATCACCTTAAAATACAGGGTGTTTATAGGCAACGACGATTCGTGGGTTTTGAAAGCATCTTTGATGCATGGCTAGAACCCCAGAATCAGTCCGATGTTATCAAGTTTCGTAAAGTCAATATTTTTGCAGCATGTGGGATTTCAATGCAGTTCGAAGAGTGCCAGGAGACAGTGAATCTTCGATTTACCTTCTCATGTTGTCTATTTAGAAATATGAAACAGGCATTATTTCCTCTTGAGATATTACAGCTTTCCACGAAGTACAAGTTATAGTTTTATCATCGATGTTCAGTATGGCACTGTACATTTGAAAATTGACCTGGCATACACATAAATCCCCTACAGATCGAGTTGCGGGAAGTGTACTGCACATATATCAGGTCCCATCAATATAAGCATTATCGAAATGACTGATGAACTGTGTTCGATGCATAGGCATTTTATGAAATTACTTGTTCGAACGAAAAAGAAAGTGAAATCACAAATTTCGACAGTTCCATGTGTTCAGTATCTGCTCCATCTAGTAAATTCAAGCAACATAATTCCTTTCAGGTAACATCGCAGTATGGATGAAGGCTTAAAATCACCAAAACTGTTGTAGTGTCTTGCATGTTTGCCTCGTGCTATGTGTTCTACCCAGTTAATACCCAGACCTTTGATCGTGTCCAGGATGACTATGGTACATTAGTCATGTTTGATTGTGGTGGGGGG